>PVJI01027986.1:0-17030 GCA_004026765.1 Micronycteris hirsuta
TTTTTTTTAAGACTTTATTTGTTTATTTTTAGAGAGAGGAGAAGGGAGGGAGAAAGAGCAATGTATGGTTGCCTCTCATATGGCCCTCACTGGGGTCCTGGCCTGCAACCCAGGCATGTGTTCCGACTGGGAATCGAACCAGGACCCTCTGGTTCCCAGCCTGCGCTCAATCCACTGAGCTACACCAGCCGGGCCTGCTTTTTTTTTTTTTAAATAATCACTTTATTGCCCAAGGTCATGATCACAGTGAGAGCAGGAATGGGAATTTGAGTCTAGTCTGTTCAGTTCTCAGACCCTAGACTATGCTTTCAAACAAAACAAAACAAAAATCTAAAAGAAAACAGCCAAATTAACATTTATAAATGATTCATTAAATGTCTACAAAACATATCATTGTGTCAACTTCATTAATTATTAAATTCAATATGCATAAAAATTTTATTACACTGGAAAACAATTTGTAGGTTTTTCACTTTTCAAAGATCCCCTAGCAGGTACTAGGATTGCTCAGTCACCTGGAGATAAATCATTTCAAAGGTAGAATGATAAAAATTATTTTAATTTTAAGAGCCAAAAATTACCTTTAATAGGATTTGGGTGCATTTTAACATTTTTGACATGATATATGTTAAGAATTCCAAAAATAATTGCATGCAAAATTTATAAACATCTTTAAACTTCTTTTGGAAAAAGTAGGGTGGGGAAATATTACCTTTTATGCTAAGTTTTTTATTCTATTTCATCTTAAAATTATATACTATACTGAGTTTTTTAAACCAAAAACTCTAAACTTTATGTATTCCATGGTGACTCAAAGATACAACTATGTAATTGCAATAAACATTTTATGATATATTTTTATAATAAATAAATAAATAAATAATCACTTTATTGTTGTTCAATTACAGTTGCCTGCATCCTCTCCCCTCCCCTCACCCCCTCCAACCCCACCTCCCTTCCTTGCTCCCTCTTCTCCCTTGATTCTGTCCATGTGTCCTCTATAGTGGTTCCTGAAAACCCTTCTCCCCACAACCTGCTTTTTAATTGGAGCACTTATTCAAAATTTCAAATGTATTAAGTTAAATCATATACAATTGTCATCTGTATAGACAAATAGATAACCTTCAATTTTATGTAATTAAATTTAATAATTACTAATGTATCTGGGTTTCAAACTATTATCTTAGTATTCTTTTTTTTTATTGTTCAAGTACAGTTGCCTTCATTTTCACCACACCACACACCCCCACCCCACCCATCCCTTCTTCCCACCCTCAAACCTACCCTCTTTGGCTTTGTCCTTAAGTCCTTTATACATGTTCCTTAATGGTCCTTCCCCTATTGCCCCTATTATCCTTCTCCCCGCTCCTCTCTGGTTACTGTCAGTTTGTTTTTCATTTCAATGTCTCTTACTATTTGTTTTTAATGTACAACTGTTTTATTTTCTTTAATCTGTAGAGTCTTCTCTATGTTGCATTAATTAATTTTAATTACTTTTTTTCTCCTAAATGTGTATTACTTATATAGTCTTTTCTTTTTAGGTGGGAACTGAGAGATTAAAAATGCACTCTTGATCTTTAAATATAGACAATACTTTCACCAATTTTAGAGGAGATGATGACTTAGAAAACTTTAACTTTATTTACCTGTCTCCTCCTCATCTTTTGTGCTATTTTCCAATATTTTATGTATTTTTAACATGTAACAAACATTATTTTAGAACAGTTTTATCTTTAAGTACATTTTATTGATTATGCAATTACAGTGGTCTCAAATTTTTCTCCCCTTCACACCCACTTCACCCTGTGCTCCCACCCTCCAGAATCCCTCCCCCCGCTTAGTTCATGTCCATGGGTTGTACATATAAGTTCTTTGGCTTCTTTATTTTCTCTACTATTCTTAACCACCTCCTGTCTATTTTCTACCTACCATTTATTCTACTTGTTCTCTGTACCTTTTCCTCCTTTCTCCCCTTCCCACTCCCACACTGATAACCCTCCATGTGTTCTCCTTCATCAGGCGCTTCATCAGGTGCAGTATCTTCGCCTGGGCTGTAACTTCTATTTCAACTAAAGGCATAGGCATAACTGATCTCTTCATCTGAGTGATGGACATAGTTATGGGGAGCTGCTGGTGCTGCTTTTTCTTCAGAGGGAGAAGGATTTTATAAACTGACATGCCACTCTCGATTGTATTTATGAAGTGCAATGAATGAAGCATCTGGGGGTCCCATTCTTCAGCTACTCACTGAAGTTCTTTGACCATTCTGACCATGGTTGTAAGACAATTGAGTGTTAGGCCAATCTCCTCCTCTTCTACAACCCATGTTCATCTCGTTCATCATCCTCTTCTTCACTTGCTGACTTCATCATCTCCATCCGGTCTTCATCCGTCAATGGTTGTGAGTGGACATCCGTAGAGGCAGCTTCTCCATGCAGAGAAACGCTCTTGAGTCCAAAGTGTCTCTGAAATTTGTCAAACCAGCCCTTGCTGGCACTGAATGGGATTGGTCTGGTAGGAAAAACACTCGATGATCCTGCTTCTACGTCGTCATCCTCGTCTTCATCCTCATCACCGTCGTGAATGTCCGTGCTTTCCTCAAAACTATCATAAAGCTTCTTGGCCTTTGTCCAGATGGTGTTGGTATCCAGCGAGATATTCTTCTTCCTGCAGTCATTTATCCACAGGGCCAATGGAGACTCCATCCTCACAATGGCCTTATTGAGGGAAGTGACCACCCTCTTTGCAGTCTTGTTCAAAGTCATTGTTGCCGTAGACCTAATATTCTTCTCGTCTTTCTTTATGTAGCTAACAGTAGATTTGTTGATCCTGTAATGGCAGTCTACAGCCACAGAGTTTTTGCCTTCCTTTAATATGTCGAGAATTTCCACCTTTTCTTTGATGGTAAGCATATTCCTCTGGTGCTTGAGTTCACTACCAGAAGCCTTAGAAGACGCAGAACATTTGGATGGCATCATAGGGCTTGAAATAAATTCAAACTTTTACGAAAATTTTACAAAAACACAACACCACAAAGCAACACTAAGCACAGCAATCAGACATCGATGTGGACAAGGAGAGATGCTGAACATCAGGGCACAGTGCAGGAGAGCAAACAGACCGATGCTACAATCACTGAGCCAATCAGAGCCCAGGACACAAAACACAGTGTTGTGGTTGGTCACCTTCCATTCCATCAGCCAATAATGTGCAGTGTACAATCTCACGTTGGCAAACTTGTGCAAGCAGTAGTGGTGTACTCCAGTTCCATTGTGGACAGTACAGTATTCATCTGCTGGTGAAATACATACTGTATTTTATTTCAATTTAATATTCTTTTAACATGTTTGAATTAGCATTTTTATAATTTTATATTGTTTTAAATTTTTAGGCAAAAATAATTAAAATCATAAATATTGTATAAATACCTATATACCACAAAATCCCACAATATAGTGAAAACTCCGTGATACAGAATTAGATATATATATATTTTTTAAACCTGCAATACAGTGAAGCTGCAATAAGTGAACCACGATATAGAGAGGGACAACTGTACATATATAATGGTATCAGAATTGTTAATCTACACCCCCAGGGAGAACAACTTTATTAACTAGACTACAATACATACCTCTTTTATATATAGTTCCTTTAGTCCTTAGTCTTAAACTCTCTACTCATTTACTCAGTTACTTAAATCAATTCTCCTCCCACTCCCTTCAGTGAAATTATGCCATACATTTGTAACATATTATTTTGTCACAGTCTGCATTCTGTTCTGAAGCCTAAAATATCCTAACTGCTTTTTAAAACTGCATTGATTAGCCCCAGAGTGTGGGCTGGGAACCAAAGGGTCCCGGTTTGATTCCCAGTCAAGGCACATGCCTGGGTTGCAGGCCAGGTCCCCAGTGAGGGCCATGTGAGAGGCAACCATACATTGCTGTTTCTCGCTCTCTTTCTCCCTCCCTTCTCCTCTCTCTAAAAATAAATAAATACAATCTTAAAAATAAATAAATAAATAAAATAAAACTGTATTCATTAAAGGTTTGCTCCTTGCCCTGTAAGGTTCTATGAATTTCAACAAATACATAATCCCCAGTCTTTTAATTATACATGTATTTAAAATACCACAGATGTGGAACTAAGGGGGAGGAGGGAGGCTGGGGGGGAGGGGAGGGCTGGGGGGAGGGGGGAGGGGAGGGGAGAGGATGCAAATAACTGTAATTGAACAACAATAAAGTAATTTTTAAAAAAATACCACAGATGTTGAAATTACTTGGTATGTTAAATGTATTTTAATTTAATTACATGTTTATATGTTCCTTTATTCTTCCAATTTCTGCAAAAAAATAACAACAAAAAAACACTTTCATTATTTCCCTTAGCACTAGTTTGCAGATGATAACTCCTCAGGACTTTTTCTCTTTTTGCCAGGTCTTTATTTCCCTTTTATTCTTGAAGGCTATTTTTGATGATTCTACTACTGAGATAACCCTTGATGGCTTCCACCTGGACTAACTGATTACCTGGCCTTTCTTAGGATCTATATTTCAGTTTTTGTTTCTATGTAATTGTGAGTTTTCTGTAAGCTTTGCTCAGTTTCTCAGCTACTTAAGAATTAGCGTATCACCTTGAAGGAAAAGGAAAAGCCAAATGTCAGACTCATCTTTGTGCCTTCCTGTTCCCTAGAAATCTTCTCTTCAAATCTCTTGTTGAAGTCTAATGAACTTTCCAATGATTTTGAACAGATTTTAAAAATTATCTAGATTTTCTAATTATCCAGCTTTTCTAATTATCCTCATTAAAAAGTAATATTATAACTAGTTTACCATACAAAAATCCTGGAATTGCAATTTAGATTTCCTCACCTATGAAAATTTCTGTCTCAATCTCAGCAAGGGTTTGAAGTTTTTTAGAATTCTACTTTATGATCTTAGTATTTACCTGTTTTTTATCATTCCCACTTTGTTCAACGAAATATTACCTTGCTTATTAATTCAACATATCATTTAATAAAATTGAATTATAAGTATATTTTATGAGATGATATAGACATTTATTGGAATTTAGTTAATTTCAATAATTACTTAAAATAAGTTTATTAATTTATTAATACAACATTGATTTGATAATTAATTATTAATTAATTCAACTATGAATTTATTTAGTTAATTTCCTGGTATATCTGGTTATTGCTTGATTGTAGCTGTTTTGAAAATCTGTAACTGTTGACTCTGAAAGCCTCAGTCTTGGAAAAAGAGAATTTATTGTTTTCATCTCTTTTTTCTTAAGGTCATATAGATCTGAAAAGTCTTCCAGTCCTAAAGATGTTATAATTATGATACCTGCAGTGAATTCAGGTTAACTAATGCTAACTTATAATGTCACCTATTTTCCTCTTTATATGTGGCTACTATTTCTCTATAATTGTAACTTAATTTTGGAGGGCATTACCTAGAACATAGGCTGAATAGCACAAACACATAATTAGGGTAAATGGCTATAGCACAGATAATAACACTGTGATAAAAATTTATCTTGCTTTAAAAATGAAACCTTTTACTATTGTTTATAATTTATTAAACTTATATTGAAAGCAAAAATTGTTACATATAATAGAAAGTTTATATTTCAGAGTATTGATCACTTGAAACTATTTTTGCCTTCTTCTGAATTAGCACACTTAAAATTAAATCATTTTATATTGAATTATATTCAACTATTACTTGGATTACTAAAAAAAATATCTGTATTCCAAGAAACATAGTATTGGAGATTAACTTTGCTATTATGGCCCCTTGACCTTGATCTGTATATTAAAATGTTCTATAAATATAAAAAGTCAATTTGTTAAATGGAGCCCAAATTCAATTTTTAAAAAAAGACAGTTGAATCTAGTTATGGTCTGAAGAGGAAGCATAATTTGGATTCTAAAAAAATAATGCAAATGTCATAATAAGAAGACTCCATATATATTGATAGATCTAATTATTTCTAGTTGTAAGACAATTTTCTGATCAGAGACTTATAGTGCATTATTACAAACATATGTTGCAGTACCATCTATCAAACTCCTAGTATCTTTACCACATCACAAAGATCTTATCTCTTTTTAGTAGTGAACATATTTTTTTCTAAATATCTACAGTCATTGAAAGTTGCAGTTTTTATGAAGTGGGAAAACAAAGAACCCTCAAAGATAATTCATAAAAATTATAGCCCATATTTATAAGTTTCTGTTTATAATGTACATACGTTTGTGATTTAAAATAAAATTCATATGCTTCTATTTCAATAAAACTTTTTGTATATAATTTTAAGATATGCCAACATTTTATATTCTCTATTGTTTATTTCAGTGGTCTATGGGAAAAATAAAATTAAAGCTGTGTCTACTGTATCTAAGCAATATAATAAAATGGGGAAATCCATAAATAAAATCTTTTCAAAATATTACTATTTCTGATGACAGTTCAGTCATATTAGTATACAGAGAAAAGTATCATAAGTGGGATAACATTTGGTTAGAGAAAAATCTACTACTTTTATGATCATAGGCAAATTGAACATCACCATGCTAACAATGATACAACAATAATACGATTATTGAGAACTACTTGGTATAGAATAAATTCAATAGATTATTTTTCATAATTTATCCTCCAGTAAGTTTGTTTTGACTGTTTGGAAGGTTAATGTGTTCATAAAATAAGCTGAGAATATAATTTACCAAATACCCAATTTCTATTTATTGTCTTGACTCAATTTGCCTGATCTCAAAAATTCAATAAATTTTGCACACCAATAGCCCAACATGGCAAAATAATTAATCATGACTGTCAGTTCAGAAAATTAGTTCAAAATTTTGATTTTAAAAAAGCAGCCATTTTATTAACTAAATTTTTCTAATTTTTTCAACTGGTTGGGGTCCAAAATTTACTCTAGGTGACCAAGTCATTTGGAAAGAAAAAGAATATACAACAGAACATACTGAAAATTACCAGGAGAATTTAATGTACTTAATTGTGTTGCTCAAATTTTAGTAATATGTCCAACTTCACTAAGTTAAAGTATTTTTCCACTTAGAAAATGTACAAACAAAGCCACCCACAGTTTTTCATGTATAGAAACAACTATTCTTATTGTTTGGATTGATAACTGATTTGAAGCATGGGGCACAGGCTGAGTCACAAGCATCATGCTGTCAGTCTGTCAACTATCACATTTCTCAAACACAGCATCCAGTTACTTTGGAAAAGGATTAGCCTGTTGGAACCTAACAGTTCAGTCACTGCCCAGCAGTCTTATAATAGCTGAAAGAAACTGAAAATAGTAACCCTTTCCCTTAGCACCAACAAAGATTCTGCCCAGGAACCCAAAACGTAGGATACCGAAACAGATTTAGCTCATATAAAAATTAAGTTCTGGTTTTATTTTATCTTATTTTTTTTCAGTTGGGGCATATTTGCAACCAAGTGGACAATTTATTAATACAAATATTTAAAACCCTAGAGGCATGAATTCCTATGATTAAAATGCCTATGTCAACTGCTTTGTCTCTAGTATTACCATCTAAACAATATCATACTGATGACATAGGAAAGCAGGGGTATCCATATATCACTGGACTATATAACAGTGACACAAAAGAATTGGTAATAAAAGCTTTTTAGAGAAGGTTGGCCTCCTGGCTATAACTAAGCAATCTCTGAGAAACAGACAGTGGTATTTCAACACTTGAATACCATGCTTTGCTATGTTGTTTCAGACATTGAAGTGATGCACTGTTTGGTTGTTTTGTACCTGTGTATACCATTAAATGCATCACATTACGGCATGGGTTCAGCAAGTTTTAGTCATAACATGCCAACTGAAGAATATTAAGGGAGGTAAAATGCATTTTCAATTTCTGCTTAATGGTCTAATAGAAATGTAAGTCACTTCTGTGAATGCATTTATCTTTCAAACACTGTAAGTGCTTTTTAATATATAGGTACTAAAATAAAACTCTCAATAATGTGACATTTGCTTACTCCCTCTTCCTTACTTAGTTTTTGCATTCCTTTCGTATTCTTCATTGATGCATGCAAGTTTCAATGTTTCTTTTACTTCTAGAGTTAATTAACCTTAACACTAGACTGACATTTGCAAGGTTTACAGAACAATAGTGTCTTTGTAGTCAAGAATTTTACAGACTGTATTTCTGAATTGTTTTCCTAAAAAATGTGTGTCTGTTAAACCCTCATGGTAGACTTGCACAATAATTATTGTAACCAATGAAAAATAATGTGTAGTTTTATTATTTTTTGCCATAAAAATATTATCATTTGCTTTGTCACTACAGTCATTAAAATCTACACAGAGGATTCCTCCTTGTCTGCTAGCATGTCTGCTAAGTACTGCTCCATATTTAACTCACTTTTAGATCACAACATGGCTTGAAAATTCTTTAAATGTTTTTCATTTATAACTGTATTGCTTGACCTTTTCTTCAGCAAGATATCTTGTATATAAAATATCAGTGAGACAAGTATAGACACGGGACTAAAATACAGTTTAATTAAAAAAGATCCTGTGAGATTGAAAAAGGTTATTGGCCTAAATAACAAATATTTAATGCCAGGTGACTATTTACGTGAAACTAAAAGATCAGAGA
Organism: Micronycteris hirsuta; assembly: GCA_004026765.1. NCBI lineage: Eukaryota > Metazoa > Chordata > Mammalia > Chiroptera > Phyllostomidae > Micronycteris > Micronycteris hirsuta. The sequence continues at coordinate 8,660 of PVJI01027986.1, forward strand.
AGATTTACTGGCTATTTATAATTGACCAACTATTACAGTCACAGTAATTTGATTACATTTGTGAACCCTCAGAAAGAAGATACTTACTAAGAAGAGCTCCTGTTGGCTAACTGGGCTAAAACAAACAAACAGACAAACAAACAAAAATAGAGCCTAACAGCTATTCATAGGGGCCTCACATGCAAACTGCACTTTGGAGAGAACCCTGCACTGAGATACCTGCCTCTGCATTGTGTTTCTGCCATCTGAGCTAGCCCTTATAAAGAAATTCCTGGAGTCCTATTTCAACCAATAGAACTGAAGCTTTCCACATCAAATCAGAACTGCACAGCTATATCCCCTTCATCTTCCTCATTGACAAATCAGAGTGGCTCTATTCTGACCAGTCAGGATAGTGACTTTGACAAATGAAGCTGCAATCTGTATGTTGATAGGTCAATCAAGGATCACTGACAGGGATTTATATTTATATAAGTCAGCTCCCCTCTGACTCTGACAACATACTTTTTCCCATTCCATGGGAGACTGTCTGTCTCCAGGTGGAGCTACATGAGAGATTGCCTGCCTATGTCTGGAGTTGAAATACTAAAGATATCTCACTGGAGCAGAGCAGAGCAGACCAATGCAGGGTAAAACACACCTGTAGGGAGCAGAGCAGAGCTGGAGAGGGGCTTGGCTCCAGAACCACCTTCAACTATGCTGTTTTTACAACTGTGCTACATCACTATTTTTAAATTTAATTTATTATGGTAACAGTCAATAAAATTGTGTAAGTTTCAAGTGTATAATTCTATAATACATTATCTGTATATTGTATTGTGTGTTCAAGATGCTGAGTGAATTCTCCTTCCATCACCATTTATCCCTGCTTTACCATCTTCTACCTCCCCCACCCCCTTTTCTCTCTGGTAATCACCATACTGTTATCTGTGTCTATGAGCGTTTTTTAAAATATTTTATTTATTTATTTTTAGAGAGAGGGGAAGGGAGGGAGACAGGGAGAGAAACAGCAATGTATGGTTGCTCCTCACATGGTCCTCACAAGGGACCCGGCCTGTAACCCAGGCATGTGCCCTGACTGGGAATCAAACAGGGACCCTTTGGTTCCCAGCCCACACTCAATCCACTGTGCTACACCAGCCAGGGCTCTTTGAGGTATTTTTTTAACCTCAAAAGTATTTTACCTTTGAAATATTTTGTTGTTAAATAATCCCTTCACCTTTTTTACCCAGCTTCCTTACCCCTCTCACACTTAACAGCTGTTCTTCATATTTGTGAGTGTGTTTCCACTTTGTTTGTTTGATTATTTTCATTAGATTCCACATATAAGTGAAATTGTATGGTACTTGTCTTTCTCTGAATGGTTTATTTCTCTTAGCATAATACTGTCCAGGTCCATCCATGTTGTTGTAAAAGGTAAGCTGTGCTATATCACTATTGGACTTTTCCACAGCTGTGTTATTTTCTCAGCCATGCCGTATCACAATAGAGGAGCTTTTCACTGAATAAAATTTCTTTCTTCACTATGCCCTAAATTGGGGATTCCTGTTGGAGATTAAATTGGCACCAATGACCATTGTTGACACATTCCTGATTCAAACTTTTTGTACTTGTACTAAATTAAAGCATTTAAGCTATTAGCTGTGCAAGATATAAATAAAAATTAATTCAAGTTTCCTATAAGTGAGACAATATAATAGAGTTCTATAGACCTGGTTATTTTTTAATATAAATGTTTGAATATTTTAAAAATTCATTTACTGTTCAGAATCCACTACGTGAAAATTTGTATGGATTGATTAAACCAAATATATATCATGCAAGAGGTAGCTTTCCCATTCACTTACCCTTCCATCTAACCTCATGTATATGCAAGTTAACATATTGAATAACTAAGTTATTTAATCACTGATTCAAACAGAATGCCAATTGTTCATAGGGGTTCCAAAGCAATAAAAAATGTTATTATTAAAGGCAAACTTGACTAAAACATACACACACCCCCTTATCAGCATGAAGCTGAAGCTGGTATGAGATATCAACAACTAGTAATCCAGCAAGGAAAATCTTTCTTTGACACCCCTAATGACTACAGTAGTACAGTGTATGTTGAAGAATTCTGGTACCAGAAGTTTTATTTAAAATCTGAATGTTCTATAATTAAAAATGGAAAGTTCTCAAGCAACTTTTTAAGCTCAAAAGCTTTCTGGCACCAAACACCTCACCTTCATTAAGAAAGTTTTGTCTGCAGTCTTCCAACTTGAAAAAAAATATCAATTTTCCTATGACCATAAATTAGGAACCTTATTTGGATTTAAACAGCTGCATACTATTCACTCTGGTCAAACATTTCTTTTTTTTTTTTATTCTTTTTTTATTATTCTTTTTTTTTTAAGTGTTGTTCAAGCACAGTTTTCTCCACTCTCCTCCCACCATACCCCTTGCCCCACCCATTCCAGCTTCCCACCCTCTAACCCACCCCCTTTGGCTTTGTCCATGCGTCCCTCAGGCATGTTCCTTGATGCTCCCCCCATTATCCCCTATTATCCCTCACCTTTTCCCTCTCTTATTACTGTCAGATTGTTCTTTGTTTCAATGTCTCTGGTTGTATTTTGCTTGCTTGTTTGTTTCGTTGATTAGGTTCCACTTATAGGTGAGATCATATGGTATTTCTCTTTCACTGCTTGGCTTATTTCACTTAGGATAATACTCTCCCATTCCATCCATGTTGCTGTGAAGGATAGGAGCTACTTCTTTCTTTCTGCTGCATAGTATTCCATTGTGTAAATGTACCCTAGATTTTTTATCCACTCATTTACTAATGGGCACTTATACTGTTTCCAGCACCTGGCTATTGTAAATTGTGCTGCAATGAACATTGGGGTGAATAGATACTTTTGAACTGATATAATTCTTAGGGTATAATCCCAACAGTAGAATTGCTTTGTCAAAAGGCAGTTCCATTTTTAGTTTTCTGAGGAAATCCCATAATGTTTTCCACAGTGGCTGCATTCCCACAGTATGCATTCCCACTAACAGTGTACCAAGGTTCTCTTTTCTTCACAACCTCACCAGCACTTGTAACATGGAGGAGAGTTTGCAAGTGATCTATTGGAGATACTCATATGCTTTGTTAATTTATTAAAGGCAATGTTGGTTTTTCTAAATGAGTCCACATTCAAAATTTGAGGAACTCATATAGAAATTCTATAATGAATAATGTAGTGTACTTGGATGTTTCAGATACGTTTTCTAATATTTTAGCCACAGCACACCAAAAATAGCAATTTCAGGAGAAAAAGATAAAAGTTACAATAAATCAGTATCATAATGAAATACATCCTAGAGGAACTTTTTTATGGTAAGCAAGATAAAAGGATATATTTACTTGCCCATTCGTTAAGTCAACAAAATAGATATTTGATTGGATCCTACTACATTCCTGGCATTTTGCCAAGTGCTAGGGATTAAATAATGAACTAGACACCTATATATTCCCTAATTTCATTTAGCTAAAAAAACTATTGAGGATGGAGAATGAAAGATTTTAATAAAGTAATCATATTAATAAAAGTATATTTACAAATTCAAATAAGTGATATCAAATAAAATGTACTCTATGAAATCATAATAAAACAAGCTTTTATAGGTAGTTGGGTGAGGGGGTGTTGAAGGATGAAGAACAGTACAGTGAAGACTTGAGTATAAAACATTACCTGAGAACCATGGGGATTCTGAAGACTTTGGGAAAAGCAAACTTTGTACATTTTTACAACTGTAAGAATCACAAGTCTTAAATGGAAAAATAGCCCATTCTCAAGAAGAATCAAGTCGCCATGATGAATAATTAGCAGGGACAGCATATGAAAACTTAGATTGCCCAAATGTGGATATAATAGCAATCTAAAATATTATTAAATAAGCCTGGCTGGTGTAGCTCAGTGGATTGAGCGCGGGCTGGGAACCAGACGGTCCCAGTTCGATTCCTGGTCAGGGCACATGCCTGAGTTGCAGGTCAGGTCCCCTGTGAGGGCCATGTGAGAGGCAACCATACATTGCTGTTTCTCTCCCTCTCTGTCTCCCTCCCTTCTCCTCTCTCTAAAAATAAATAAATAAAATCTTAAAAAAAATAAAATAAAATATTATAAAATAAGTATTTTAGAATAATTAAAAATATAAAAAGAAGGAATAGAAACTATAAAGTAAGATAGGACACCATGACTGTAGATATAGAGATTTGAAAACAAATATTTTAAATTAATTAAAGAAAAATATAATTTAATGTAATAGTTAAACAGATAGGGAACTGCTAAAATAATGTTTATAAACAGGAATATGGAGCTGAAGAAAATCACTTAATAAATATAAAATGTATCAAATAGATATGGAATAAAAATATAAGTGTATTATGGATTAATGGCACAGAATAGAGTCCAGAAATAATCCCATGCCTATAGTCAATGAATATGTGAAAAAGGATGCAAGAACATACAATGTGGGTAAAGACAGCACATTCAATAAATGATATTGAAAAAAAATTGGACAGGCAAATACAAAAAAAATCAGACTAGACTACTTTCTTATACCACATACAAGAATAAACTCAAAATGGATTAAGGACTTAATTGTAAGACTCAAAACCATAAAAATACTAGAAGAAAACAGAAGTCCCCTGTGTGGGATTTCTGACTGCAATTCAGGATACCTACCACTAAGTGGACTGTTTTTTACTTGCAAAGAGAAAGTATCCAGAGCTATTTGACAAGACATAAAATAGCAATTGTTTAATAAAAAGATGATGCTGATAGTTATACATATATAGGTAAATAGGTAGGTAATAGGTACATAGATGATGGAAGATGGATAAATAGACACAGATGATAGAGATATGCTGTCAATAGAATAAATCTGAATTAAATATTAGTTATCTACTTAGAGTTAACAACCATAATAATAATATTAATGTAGTTTAAGCAAAACAGATTGAACTGGAGAATATAGACTCTAGGCCTTTTGCAACCTACTAATGTGATTTTTTGTTAAATGATATGATCCCACTTACTTCCATGCTCTACAAATACAGAACTAGGTGGTTTCTACATTTCATAGTATCATTTGAAGCAGTATATGAAAAAAATGAATTCAACTCTTTCAGGAACCTGGTACAATTTATACTTTCTTGTAAAGTTTAAGTTTTAGTTACTGTTTCACAAAAAATATTTTTATTTTTAGAAATTCAAGATTTTTGACAACCACAGTCCAGGTTAGGCCCCAGGTTATAGCCCACGCCTATGCTTGGGTTCTGTAAGTTCTTATTTTAGCTCTTAATGCCAAAGACCTGTTCAAAGTCTGTCTGAGGATAAACTGTGGTTTGGCAGCTGTTTCTGTGATATCAAAATGCTACCCCTGTTCCTGAGGGTCTTTCAACATCCCTGAGACTACCCCTTTCCTCCAGGTAACTTGTTTCTGGAGCTGGGATTGTTTTCAACTATCTGGGCTCTGCATATGTCTGTCCTTGCACTTCCATTTCTAGCATATACACTTTCACTGCAAGTTTTCACCTGGACAAGTCACTTAGTTTTACTGAGTCTCTTCCCTCATCTGTAAACTAGAAATAATAGAACTTGCCTGAAATAGTTATATGAGAATTTAAAGGGTTAATATATGTAAAGCAACTAATATATGGGCATAGGTTGATACATATTTTGCAAAATTATTTTTTTTAATTTTTAGAGGAAAAAATTCAGAGGTAACATGAAATCCTGATGACATAATCTCAAACAAACTTGATTAGGAATAAAGAAGGGGCTAGCTCTCAGAGGAGTTCAGAAATGAAAAGGATAAGAAAAATTTGTTGCTGTGATGTTTTAAAATAGAATGAAGTAAGACTTGAAAAGAAAACTAGGAGTAAAATATCATTCAGCTGAACATATGAAAAAGACAAATAAAATTAATTAGGTGAAGGTTAGTTTTAGTTATCAGTGTGATGGAGTTGACCAATAGACTGATGTTACATGAGACCTTTTTTAACAGAAGTAGAGTCTACAATGAGGGAGGTGCTGGTTCTATTCTGCGTGCCTCAGGTCACATCTCAAGTACAGTATTATATTTCTTCCCAAATAAAATATTTACTGGCTGTCATCATTTAGGACATAGTTGCCAATGACCTGAATGAATGAACAGGAGGTAGAGGGTTCATATGGAAGACCAATTGTGAATTTAATATAGAAAGTCTACTTGGTGGTCATGGTTTACTATTTGAAGGTCTCAGTCAAAACCAGGGAATGTGTGAGTTTGCCAGATAAACTACAGGACAACCGCTTAAATTTGAATTTCTGATAAATAATAAATAATATTTTATTATATTGGAACATACTAACACTAAAAAGTATTTGTTGCTTATCTGAAATTCAAATTTAACTGGACATTCTGTATTTTTATCCTGATAACTTTGACAAATCTAGAGATGTGTTATAAGGAAGAGTGTTCAGTGGGCAGAAAACACAATGAATGATTTGAGATGGGAGCCAGCTAGAAATCTACATTAGTGAATTTAACATTGTACCAAACTGACAGTCTTTCAGTATTTAATTGATATTAATTTAAGTATTTTACTATTGATAATGGTCAGAAATAAAAATTTGAAATCATTGAAATTTAAGGTACTTTAAGTACTAAAGCTTAGGAACAGTAGAAAAAGTTTCTCTACTGGAATCAACCAGATTGTTTTCAGGCACTACTCACTCTCCTGTGTCTGAGGTTTATTCTAGCTGGCTATCTGTGGAGTGCAACTGTTGAGTGCCAGCTTCTTCCTGCTCTCTTAAGCTCTCCTGAGCAGAGAGAGCTTTTAGGAACACTGTGCAGGGACAAGCAGCTCCCTGTCTGATACCCTGTCTACCTTTGGACCTTACATCTTTCCTTCCCTAGAAGAGATTGGAGGGACATCAGAGGCTGATGAGTGTCAGTTGCCAATTGAGTGCTAAATAGAGGATGTTGTGCTTCGTGGTTAAGGTACTCATGTTGGAATTAATGAAAGGAGGCAAAGAAGGGAAATAAGAAAGAGAATGTAGTGAATCACTAAAGGTAAATGAAACTTCTGACCAACGTCTGAAATAAAGATTCCTGCTTACAAAAGTGAGGACTGCACTATCACAAAATGCATGGAATCCTGTGGTAACATCACTGAAAACAAAACATTTCAGCATCAGGAAACTCAGAGAGCAAATTATAAAACACTAGAAATAGCAACTGAGAGTTCTAATACTGAAAAATTTTATAGCTAAAGATAATAAGTAAGACAAGTATACAGATACACATCTATCAATTGTAAGTACATGAGTCATGATTCTCCAGATAAACAGGACTAAACTCTGTGTAAAGAGATTTATTGTAAGGAATTGGTTCATAAAGTTATGGAGGCTGGAAGCTTCAAGGTCTGCAATGTGGGACAGCAGAGAGACCCTGGGGAACCAATACTGTACATCTAGTCCTAAGCCTGGAAGCCTGGAGACTAAGAGCAAATGATGCAGTTCCAGTTCAAGGCCAGCAGGCAGAGACTGAGGAGAGCTGATGGTGTGGATGAAGACTGAAGGCAGTCTGATGGAGAATTCCCTCTTGCACCATGAGACCAATCGTTTTGCTCTATTAAGACTGTAACTGAGTGGATAAGGCCCACAGTTCACCAATTTACATGTTGATTTTATCCAAAAACATCCTTGAAGTTTAAACATTAAACTAACCATCCCAGAAGGTCATATCACATTTTGTTTATTCATTCATCCACATTTTGGCTATTGTGAATAATACTGCTATGATCATGAGTATACAGTTAAATGTTTGAGTCCCTGCTTTGAATTATTTTAGATATAAATCCAGAATTGCAATTGCTGGATCATATGGTAGTGCTATGTTTAATTTTCTGAAGAAATGGCACACAATGTTTGATGATATCTGTATCCTTTTACATTCCTACCAGCAGTACACAAGGATTCCAATTTCTCCATCTATTTCTCAATATTTTTTTAAAATAATAGCTATTTAATAGGTGTGAAGTGGTATCTTATTAGGATTTTTATTTGTATTTCCCAAATGTTAGTGATGTTGAGCATCCTTTCATATGCTTATTAACCATTTGTATAACTCCTTTGAAGAAACATCTATTCAAGTTCTTTGTCCATTTTTTAATCAGGTTGTTTGTATTTTGTTGTTGAGTTGTAGGAGTTTTCATACATATTCTGGATATTAATTCCTTATCTTGATATATTATTTTAAAATGTTTTCATCCATTCTGTGGCTTGCTTATTTGCTCTCTTGTTCTTGATAGTGTTCTTCGATGAAAAAGTTTTAAAATTTTTAATTTTTATTATTTTTT
>PVJI01027987.1:0-17023 GCA_004026765.1 Micronycteris hirsuta
TCAAAGTTAGCCTAAGACTGGATAACAGGACTTGGAAGGTCATGCTCAAGATTTCAGAGTTTATCCTGAAATCAAGGGGGCGGCAATTGAAGGACTTAAAGCAAGGGAGTAGTGCAGTTACGTACACATCCTTCTGAAAGCCGGGTGAAAGATGGACTGGAAGGAGAAAGTCTACTTAATTGTTAACCTATAATAAAACACCTACTATTACAGTGTAAGCCAATATGGAAAACAGTATGGACGTTCCTCAAAAAATTAAAAATAGAACTATCATATGATCCAGCAATTCCACTTCTGGGAATGTATCCAAAGGAAATGAAAACACTAATTCAGTAAGATACCTACACCCCAATGTTCTTAACAGAATTCTTTTTTAATAGTCAGCCATGGAAACAATCTAAGTGTCCATGGGTGGATAAATGGATAAAGAAGTTATTATAAAGTTATTATATATAATGGAATATTATTATACCATAAAAATGAGGAAATCCTACCATTTTCAACAACATGAATAGATCTTGAAGGCATTTTAATGAAATGAAATCAGTCAGACATAGAAAGACAAGGACTGAAGGATCTCAATTATATGGAATATGAAAAAGTCGCCACAAAACTCACAGAAAAAGAGATCAGATTTGTGATTAACAGAGGCAAGAGTAGGGAGAATTGGAAGATCAAAAGATATAAATTTCCAGTTATAATATGAATAAGTCCATGAGATGCAATGTGTAACTTGGTGGTTGTACTAGAGACGCAACGTTCAGCTCTGCAGACGAGCCGACTGTCGTTTACGCTGCTGGGTGACACACAGGAAAGTGGTAAAGAAAGAAGATCCTGGGAGCTATCACACAGAGACATTTTCTTTTTGTTGTTTTTATATGAGATGATGAATGTCAACTAAACCTAGTATGGTAATCATTTCAAAATATATGTAAATCAAAGCATGATGCTATAGAACCTAAACTTTTATGGTGATGTATGTCAATTATTTCTTGATAAAACTGGAGAAAAATGTAAGCAGTACAGAAAAAAGATAACTTCTGACTTCACAATTATGTTCCAAGATGATCCTCTCAGTCCTGGATTTCCTTTGTGAGTCAGAGCATATGTTTCAATTCTTGAAAATATTAGCTTTCCTTTTCATCTGACACCACCCATTGATAAGATTACTAAGGGAATAAATGGAATTATTCTTATTTCCTGAGTCTTTTATCCCCTTTTAAAGGGTCATCTTCCTAGAGGATGGTAATTAATGAACCATGGTAGAGCAGTTTGTGGAAATTTTTACTTGACCTGTAACTCAGCTTTATAAATAATTCTAAACAGTCATAAAATGACTATGCTTGAAAGATAATTGCTCATTAAGGTAGCAAATAAACTCTGTCCATGCAATTCAGCAAGAATATAACATCCAAAAAAAACTTTAATTTAAAAATTATGGATTCTAAAAGTAAATAAATAAAATGATCATTTCTAGGTATCATTGTTCATATGCTTGGTTAATTATATAACTTTATATTTTAGAAAGAACATCTTTTGTATACTTTAAAGAAAGAAGAAAAATACTTTTGTTTTTTATTTTTTTAATTTTTATTTTTTATGAGGGAATGTGAATGGTGGGCACAGGGAGAAGCTGGCAAAAGACACAATGAATGTAAATCAAAGAGACAAACGACGGAGGCTAAAGATGGAAGTGCTGGAACCCCAAGGGGCTGAACGGTGTGCTAACAAAGGGAAGAAATACAAGACACAAAACACTACTGCTACAGAGGGCTATGGTTTTTGTTTCTCAGTGGGATCCTCTTCCTGGTGTCTGTCTTCCATTCACGTATTCCAAAATATTTACAAAACTTATTGGAGGCCAGTAATTTGTTGCATGTCATACCGCATGGTTTAAATACTAGGATAAATAGAATACAAAACCTGACCTCACAGTCCTGAAAATCTTATTAGTCAGGGACATGGACATGCAAACAAGTAATTTTTATGATCATACAATAGAATGAGGTAAATGTTAATAAAGGTGTATACAGTGTACTTAGGCAATATCTGCAATGAGCAAGGGATAGGAAAAGAGCCTGTGTAGGATTCATAAAGGAGACCTCCGTGGAGTTGAAGTCAATGCAGAAAATCAGATGGCAACTGTCTGATCCGATTCTGATAATGCTCTGAAAGAGTTATGGGTCTTGGGCTCCCGGGGCATGTGATTAAAGATGATGCCAAGGGCCTACGTAGTGGGGGACTGAAACTGAAACCTCCACACCAGGCTGCGACCCTCCTCAGTACCCTACACTCCCGGTAGAACGGCAGAGAGATAAAAATTTACCCTGATCCACCTTGATCCCCCAGATACATGACAAAGAAGTTGGTTGTCTCCATTTAGGATCTGGGAGTCAAAAGTCTCCCCTGAGAATTTGGGACTAACTTTACAAAGAAATGCTAACATTCTTAATGTATACTACCAAAATGATTTGAAAATGCCCAAGCCCAACAGTCAATGTGACAGCTTTTCCCAGATTGTTGCTAACTGTGGGAAGCTCGCACAACCCAAAGCACAAAAAAATGCTTGCAGGGGAAAAAGAATTATTGTCTTCCAAAAATGAGGTCACAGTCATTTTTCTTAAAGTAGAAAAACAGAGAAGAAAGAGGTGAAAAGGGTCAACAGACAAATAAAGTCTGAAGCTGAAAAAACCAAACAATCTGAAGGAGAACAAAAATATATATTAAAATGGTTAAAGATATAAAAAAATTACTGAAATTCTAAAGAAAGAATAAGACTACTATCAAAGAAAATCAGATTGGATAAAAAACAAATATTTCTATAAATAAAAATATTATAATGCATATTAAAAGCAAGATGAATGAGTTAGCCAGAATATTAAATACAGTCAGGGAGAATTAGTGAATTAGAAGATACATCTGAGATTTCATAGTGCAACTCAGAGAGCAAGAAGCAGGGAAATATTAGAGATTAAATACACACAGGCTATATTGAGAAGGCAAAAATATATATGCACATACATATAAAATAATAATTATAGAAGTAAAGTAATCACATAACTTAGTATTCTAAGCAGGACACATTAGAACATGAAACGGGAACATTAAGAAAATTAAAATGATAATTTCTTAATATTTATTTATTGACCTACAAATTGTTTTTGCTCTAACAGTTGACGTACAAGTAGTTCTATTCAAAAGTATTTTCAAAAATAAAATTCTTTTCAAAAACTAAAGCAACGTATAGCCATGTACAATCCAGGAAAAAGCGGGGTTTTTCCATCATTTAATCTCTGCGTACGCCCCTGGTAGAAAGCTCTGCCCTGGAGACCCGAGTACCGCTCCAACGTCCCACCTCCTAATAACGCATTGGGCAGGAGGAGTTCCACACGTGAATTTTAGGAGGACACAAACATGGAGTTATATGTAAACCGTCCTGCGTGTTTCTTTAGCAGCTGTGTGTCTTTTGATATTCACACGGTCATATGCATTACCACGGTCCCTTTAATATATGATACCCAACAAAAATAGTTTGTGAATGTTACGTGGTCATTATCTACTTCCTTGTGAAACAGAAATTCAGTACCTAGTTTTTCATTAAACATGCTCTTCCATTTTTAAATTAGTTGGTGCTGTAAGAACTGTTCTCAGAATAAAAATTATATGGACTCTATTCATCAGATAAGGTCACAGAAAATCCCCAAATTCCATTTGCTTACAACAACCAGCACTTATTTATCGCTCACATCCTATGGCGCTGGCTGCAGGTCAGCTATGCCGAGACTCTACCAGGCTCTGCTCAAAATTCCTTCTCATTCTGAGACCAGCCTGAAGGGGAGTCTTTATTTGCCATATTATGCCGTTCTTTTATTTACATGGAAGAACAAGAACCGGAAATGTTGGTCAGCAACAGTAACTTGTACCAACACCTACCCTTATAGTCACCAAATGTTCAGTTCCCTCTTCTTTCCACGTGCAGAATCCATCCACGCTTGCCCTACGGGAGAAAACTCTGAAGTCATTTCCAACCATGGCCCCTGATTCAAAATATATAATTTTCGGGCGGGGATGCTGGTTCCTTGTTCTTCCTCGTCCCTGACTTCTTCCTCCGAGGTTTTCCCATTTACATTATTCTCCTTAACCGCATTTGAAACAAGCTTGGGAAACCTCAGAGGAAGAAGAATATGATCCAGTCTGGGGTTGAAGGCCATTCTCGGCTCACTCTGCCCCCGTGGACTCCGGAACTCAGGACTGGTTTAAGTCTTGAACAAAGTCTCTTTCACTCTCAGCGTGAGCAGCGCACACATTAACAGGCTTTTTTCTATTAAGTCTAGTCAGCTTTTTGTACACAAACCTAAACTCACAGTTTCCTTTTAAGAAACAGTCCCCAGATTCTGATTGAAGTATTCCTTCTCTTTCTCACCCTCTGTTCTCTGTTTCTCTTGATTTAATTGTAATTACAGGACTGTGTCCACCCGGCTTCAGTGGGAAGCCACCCTCTGAACCTCTTTGCTCTAATGTATTTTTTGTGTGAGCTACTAAGAGTTCTACCCCTAACTGAACCTTTAAAATATTAACTGATGAAGAGGGCTTAATAATAAGTATGAAAGCCAAAAAGTGCTAATAGTTTGATCCTTCCAGCCAGACTGAGGTTTAGGCAACTTTTGTTCTTCAAAGCTTTCAAAATCTTATTTTTCACTATCAATACACAGGTCTATGAAGCAGTTGCCTTTATAACCCTATCAGTCTCTGAATTTCTAAATTCTTCATTTCGTTTTATTATTGCTTACAAATCTTCATTTTAATAGCCTGCCAAATGCAGACAACAGCAACCAACACACTCTATTAATGTTTTCAACCTTTCCCCTAGAGCTATGGGTTTATTAGGTTCATCATCTGTGTTGCAGATTATTGTGAAAGCTGAATATTTTGCCATTGCATAAAATATATCACCCTTCCAATAAGTTTCCTAGCCCCTAACCACTGACCCCCAAGCCAATGCTCTCATTTTATTTTATTTTTACTATTGTGCCACACCACTCCTAGAGTGGGTAACAGAATCATTCAAGATACATTAGATTATGCTTCTCCACATCTCAGTGGTTTAGACCACGGGTTAGAAAACTCCCTTAAGGTGCCAGAGAGTTATTATTTTCAGCTTTTCAGGCCACATATATATAATTGCTGCAACTAGTCAACTCTGCTGTTGTAGCTTACAAGTAACTGTAAGCAAATGGGCATGGATGTATTCCAATAATACTTTATTTAAAAAGAAAAAGCAGGCAAGGGGCCAGATTTGGCCCTCAGGCTGAAGTTTGTCCCCCATGACTTAAACAATATGTTTTTTATTAAAATTTTTAAGGTATAACTTTCCTACACTTAAGTGCCGAAATCTTAAGATAGAGCTTAATGCATTTTACCCATGCATACACGAGGGTAACCATTTTGCATATTAGTGTGTACATCACTAATGCTTGGATTCATCAGCAGATAATGTGAGTCTCATATCTCAGGGTGTTTGAGCACAGCCTCTGTCCAATCATTGGGTGGTAACTGAGTTATGTAAACATAGAGGCGGCCTCTAAGAGGCCAGGCTTAAAAATAAAAACAGACTGTAAAGATAACAAAATTGGGCAGAGACATGAGGGGCCACTCACCACTAAGAAAAGAGATTTGATAAAAATTTAGCCTCAGCAGTTTAGTAAATTTTGTTCACAAACAAAAAAAAAATAGCAGCAGTAATGACAACTTTCAGAGCCCATCAATGATACAATATATTATCTAAAATGTCAACTTTTCAACAGAAAACTTATGAAATGAAATGTTTCCTTCATTCAGGTGAATAAGAGGTCAATAAAATCTGTCTCTGGGTATCCCAAGAGGTTAGATTTAACAGACAAAGACTTCCAAAAAGTTATTTTAAATATCTTCAAAGAACTAAGGGAGACTATGCTTAAAGAAGCAAATTGAGGCATGGCAAAGATAAATCAATTAACAGTGATTCTAAGTAATAATTTTAAAAAATGAAATTCTATTCTTAAAGAGTAAAATAGCTGAAATAATCAGTAGGGGGCTCAACAGATTTGAGATGGCAGAAGAAAGAATCAATAAATTTAAAGAGAGAGCAATAGGAATTATTGACTGAAGAAATAAAAGTTGAAGAAAACTGAACAGGGTCATAGAGACCTACTAGACGTGTAGCATACTAATATGCATATAGTGGGAGTGTAATGAGAGAAAAGAGAGAGAAAGAAGAAAACTGTTAAGAAACAATGCTCAAAAACTATAGTTTAATGAAAAACATTACATATCCAAGAGTTTATTCTAAGAGTTGAATAAGTTAATATGTATAAAACAAATAGAATCTTGGCAAAAAGTAAGTCCCCAAATAAATATTAATTATTAATTCATGATTAAATAGATTTTTAAACATAAGGCAAACATAGTTGACTAAAGTGGGGTTTGTATTCAATGGAAAAGATACAGAACCTCTCCAGCGTCCCTGGAGGCTCCTTGGTTCCCTTCCCCACAATTGCCTCCTTCCCATTGGTAAGCGTTTACTCTGACCTCTGTCACCATAGATTAGTTTTCAATATTGTCGAATTACTTATAAGTGGAATAATGTAGTATGCTCTCTTTGTATTTGACTTCTTTCATTCAACATTCTATCTGTAATTTTAATCCATTTGTTCTCTGTATCAGTGATTACTTCTTTCATTGATGTGTAGTATTTTATTGTATGAATATAACAGAATTTATTTTTCCATTCTACTTTTGATGGATATTTATGTTGTTTACAGTTTTTACTATTATTAATAAAGTTACTATAAGCATTCTTGCATATGTTTTTGGTGCATTAAAGCACTTGTATCTCTTAGCTGTTTACTGAAGAGTGATACTTTAGTCATGGAGGATTCTCGTGGTTAGGTTTTTTTTCTGTTGTTGTTTAGTTTTGTTTTGTTTGGGCTTAAAACAACAGAAATTTATTCTTTTACAGTTCTGGAGGTCACAGTTCAAGCCCTGCCTCTAGACTCCTGCCTGTCTGACTGTGGGCAGTCAATCATTAGGGACCTCAGTTTGCAGGATTAGCCTGAATGCCATCACAGGTACTGTCTTTATCACAGGGGCTGAGGAAGATTTGGTGCCTGCCCCCCACCCCACAGGAGGGGATGTGAAGATAACACAGAGAGAGATGTGAAGATGTTGTCTTTGAAGACTGGAGCGATGCAGCCACAAACGAAGGAATGCTGGCAACAACTGGAACTGCAAGAGGCAAAGAACTGATAGTCCCCAGAGCCCCAGAGGCAGATCCTTGATACCCTTGGATCCCTTCAGTGGCCAGGGTAGGACTTAGTGAAGGATAGTTCATTGAGCTCGCCTGTAAGCCTGAACCACAGAAGCGCAAGTGCGCATTAGACTCCTGTGCAGGATGTTTAGCTTCTTTCAGAACCAGCAAAGAGTTTTCTAAAATGATTGTTTCCATTTACACTCCCCATCAATATAAGAACACTTTAGTTGCTCTGCATCCTCACAATGCTTATTAATGTGTCTTCTTAATTTTAGTGAACTGTGGTATCTTATGATTTCAATTTGCATTTCTCTGATAATTGGTGATGCATTTATCTACAGGCCATTTTGATAGTCTTTCTTGTGGACTGCCTCTTCAAATCTTTGCCTGTCTTTAAACTAGATCATTTATCTCCTCAATGACTTGAAGTTCTTCTTTATATATATTATATCAGGGGTCTCCAACCCCCCGGGCCTTGGACCAGTACTGGTCCGTGGCCTGTTAAGAACCAGGCTGCAAGGGATGCTCGCTTGAGCTCTGCCCCCTGCCCTCCCCCCCTTGTCCATGGATAAACCGGTCCCTGGTGCCAAAAAGGTTGGGCACCGCTGTGCTATCTGTAAGCCCTTTGAGTTGAAGTCTAATTAAATATAGTCCCCGCTCCCAGGACTAGAGGACCTGATAATACCTGCCTAGTGAAATTTCTGAATTTCTGTAGACCAGTGACTGTTTTATTTCTTCATTATGTCCTTTTGATAATTATATTATTTTGGTTCCATCATTACATGTATTTTGATTATTTTCCCCAGTCTGTGGCTTACCTTGTTACCCTTCTAATAGTGGATTTTTATAAAAAGAAGTTTGTAATTTATTGAAATATATTTTATCAATCACTTCTTTTAAGATTAATGGCTTTTGGAAGAAATCTTTGCCTATAAGATATCCTGTTGTCTTCTAGAAGTTTGATTTCTTTTAGATTTAGGTTCTGGTCCATCTTGAATTAATTTTATATATGGTTTGAAATAGTGGTTAACACTCATTTTTTACAGCATGGAAATATAGTTGCTTCAATACCATTTATTGCAAACATTACATGTGTAAGTTACTAGGTTATTGTCTTTCAGCTCCAAACCCACCTAGCTCTAGACATCGCTTTGCGATGCTTGGGCTGGGACTTCGCAACCCACACTTCTGCTTTGCTAACTAGCTTGCCATGAGACCCTGCCAACAGAGGTCAATAGAGCTTTAAAATTGGAGCGGAAGGAAGGGACTTGTTGCTTTCCGTTTGTTTTCTAGGTTGGTTGTATTATTATTATTATTATTATTATTATTATTATTATTATTATTATTATTATTATTCCTGAGGGCTTCTCTAGCTGGTGCTCTGAGTGACACCCAACAGTATTTTGTCCCATTAGTGGCAGAAGAATGTTATGTCTTCTGCAGCAACAATAACCCCTCTTCAGAGGCCTGGGGCTGCTCCCACAGACCTCCTACTCCAAAGCTCACGTGCACAGGCCCAGCTGAGCGCCCCCTTCCGGAGAGCTGGGAGTCAGCCCTGCTGCCCTTCCTCTCTCTCAGCTTTTCTCTTTGATCTGTCAACCAGAGGGGTGGTAGCTGTGCTCTGCTGTCTGCAGTTGTTACACTTAGATTCTCTTTTGCCCGTTTAGTAGTTAATAACATTTTATATTAAATTGTCTTTGTTCACATTACTGGTGTGGTTTCTAGATCTTGCCAGAACCGTGACTGATGTACCATCTGTTCATTCACTGAATGTCACCGTAAATCAGGTGACTTCATATAAATGGGTATGTTCTTGGCCTCTGTTCTGTGTCATGGGTCTATATGTCTATTCTTGTGCCAATGTCATACTGTCTTAATTATTGTATTGTTATAGTAAATCTTAATATCTAGTAGTATGAGTTACACAGCTTTTGTTTTTCAAGCATTTTCTTGGCTCTTCTAGATATTGTCACCAGAGTTTTAGAATCGGCCTATTAATTTCCACTAAAAAAGGGTGAAGCATGGTGATTACTAGAAGGAAGGAGGGCTAGGGGGGAGATAGAGGAGGGTATAGGGGTATAAATGGTGAAGGAAGAAGACTGGACTTGGGTTGGTGAGCACACAATACCGTATACAGATAATGTATTATAGAATTGTACACCTTAAAACTATATAATTTTATTAACCAATGTCACCCCAATATATTTCATTTAAAACATTGAGGGCAGAGGGATCAAGCAAAAAGGAAAAAGGACTCGCGGACACGGACAACAGTGTAGTGATTGGGAGAGGGAGGTGGGGAGAGGTGGAAGAGGGTATAAGGGGGATAAATGGTAATGGAAAAAATACAATAAAAAATAAACCATTAAAATAAATAAATAAATATAAAACCCGCAAAAAATTGAGATTTTGATTCAGAATGCTTTGACTCTGTAGATCAATTTGAAAAGAAGGGACGTTTTACAGTGTTGATCTTTAATCGTAAACGAAGGGATGTATTCAGAAACATGACACGCCCTTCCATTTATTTACAACTCGTTCCTGGAGTTACATTGTTTGTATTATTATTCCTAAATCCTTGCAGTGAATAGAACTAGGAAAAGTTTTCTTACAGTATAATTGCATATTTATATTGCCATTCAAATTTACCATTATAGATTTTAAAATTTCTTTTGCTCTATTTTTTATATTTTTTCTTTTCTGCTAAAATTTTTTGTTCACAGTAATGTTAATATATTTATTTATTTATTTGTTTTATCTTGTATATAAAATACTCTCAAAATGGCAATATAAATACTGCTACTCCCAGTAAACTTATGTAGTGAGATATTTCTTTGGATTTTGCTGTTGTTTATGTCCTTGCACCTTGTATAGTCAGAGTACTATGTCAAAGTTACTTGACATAAGTCTTTGGTTATGTTATTCATTTTATATGCATTTAGGTCCTATGTTTCTATTTATGTTAAATTTTAGAGTTTATTTTTCTTTCTTTTTAAATTTAATTTTGCATATGTAAAGCATTTACATGGTTCAAAACCATATTAGAAATTCAAAAGAATATACTTATGAGGGAATATACTTGGAGAACTCTCAGCTTTGTGCCTATTCCTACCTAATTTCCATATTTTCTCTATAGGAGTAAACATTTTCATTGGTTTTTGTTTCATCCTTGTTTGGCTTTCTTTTGCACAAATAAACATATATATATTTATTTATATATACTTCTATTTCTCTTTATTTCTTACACACAAAAGTAGCACACTGTAATATTCATTGATTTTTCTCCCTTACAATGAATGCAGCCTGGAAATCAGTCATATCAGCTTGTGCAGATCTTCCTCATTCTTTGTTATGGCTTCATGGTGCCCGTGAGTGCACCGCAGTTCATCAAACTTGTCCGTCACTCGTAAACTCTTGGGTCATTAACAATCGTTTGCTATTGCAAATAACACTACAATAGATAAGCGTTACATGCATTGTTCTACATTTGTGGAGGTGTAGCTGTTCCAAGCTCCACTCTGAATCTAGGACCAAGACAGAACCTGTGGAAAGAAGGAGAAGGGACTAGACAAAGAACACGTATGAATGAGCCACGGACATGGACAACGGTGTGGGGACGGACTGTGGGAACAGGAGGGTAGCATGGGAAAAGGAGGGCAAAGGGGGAAACATTGGGACAACTGTAATAGAGTAACAGTTAAAAAATAGATGTGGTGGAAAAATACAACTATGATAAAAGAAAAAGACAACCTGTGGAAGGCCAAATGTTGAATTTATGAGGTTTGTACACAGGTACAAGTATGGAAAATATTTAACCTACTGGGTGTGTTTCAAGGTGATTCTGTTATTGTAGGTGCCTGGAGAGAACATGCCTGAAAAAATTTGTGGAGTTCAACAGCACAGGAAAAAAAAGACACTGGGAGCGCATGCTCATTCTCACTGGACTCCTCTACAGGCATGGTTCCCATCTGCAGCTGCACATTATGATCACTAGTTAATTCTAAACCTCTATGCCTGGGATGCAGGCATTGGTACTGAGATACTGACTCATCATAAAGTATGTAAAATACCTAGCCTCAAGCCTGGTAAATAGCTGGCATCTACTAGATCAGTGTTGGTGCCAGCAACAATTTCCTCCCACAACATGATGTGGTCTTTCATTTTCCTAGGTTGTTTGGATGAGTTCCATAAGGAATTTTAATTATTTTATCAACATTTTTTCATAACAATAGATAACCCAACATTGCAATTTAATTCAGGAATCTCAGAAAAGACTATGTGAACAGAGGGTTTTTTTTTTGTTTTTGTTTTTTAGTGCTCAGTGGTCCCATAATTCCAACATTGTTCCTTCTGTTTTCCTTCCCTTGACTAAAAAAAAAAAAAAAAAAAAAAAAAAAACAAGTTCCTCATTCTTTAACCAGGACACATGTTGCTACCATTTTACCATAAAGATACAGGATAATTACATATGAAAGCAGTCTGGGTACTAGGAAAAATCAAATTTCTGCTTTATATTAGTAAATTTATGCTCTTTCCAAGATATTTTTAGATTTTTTATGGCTGGATGCTTACCAGGAAAGAAAGTTGGTTCTTCCATCTGAAACTTGCTCTTTCTATCTAAGGATTTTTAGATCTTTAGAACTTTGGAAAGTACTTTTTGAAGTCCAGAATTTTAAACCACTGAGGGGTTGTTAATGAGGGTAAACAAAGGTACTGGTGGCGTGGCCAGCATCACACGGAGCCGGGCTCACAGCCCGACTCACAGTGCACGGTTCCGCCTTCCAGGACCACGAGGCTCTGCTTTTCCCGGTTCAGCAAGTACTCACCACAACTTAATGCTCATTATACACATTTGATATCCATCTTATTTCTGAGTACTTATTGGGCTTAGTTTGCTTGACGTGCCTGTCTCTATAGTAAGAATTTTTTTTTGGGGGGGGGGGTTACGGTATTAAAAAAGTAAGTTCAACTGCCAGTTATTATGTCTTCCAGTTACAAACTTCCCAATGATTTCTTGCTTGTTTCTTACATTCCTAACCATTTTCATCTCAAATTTTGCCATGAACCCTAACCTGTTTTCCAAAATCACAATTTCTGCAGAGAACAACATGTTCTATTGGAATCACTTGAAATGGTGTCACAGATTACTCTTGGAGCTGTCGTGAGCCAGGTGCAATGTCATGTTCGTCTCAGCTAGTTACTGCTCTTGGCTTTGTCACAACTGATGCTCAGATTCTATTAAATAGACATGACTTATTCGGGTCTCACCTTGCCGGCAAAGCTGGCGGAGCTGTCTTTCCACTCGACGCGATGCGTGCTGTTTAGCATCATGCTGATTCCCAGATTGAACCTCCTTGCATGTACTGTCTGTCATTCCATGTGGCTCAGTTCCTGACTCATTACCCCTCCTCTGTCTTCTTGGTTCCACTGCTTAACATGATCGCTGGACAGCAGCCTTGGAAAGAGCTTCTAAGCAGAAGATTTATCATTTTGTGGAGGAGTTTGTGTCAAAGTCCATTTCAAAAATTCAGAGCTCTGAAGATGAAGACTCTGAGGGCCTTAAATGTTTTTTAAAGCATAAAGAAGCTTCATAATCAAAACCAAAACTAGATAAGTATTTAAATCTAATGTCAATTCTACTTATGCTTATAATAATGATATTATAGTTACTAACACTGAGCAATAACTTTACTATATGTTCCAAATATTGTGCATGCATTGTCTCATTTAATCTCACAACAGCTTGGTTTTTTTTTATCCTTAATAAGAATGAGGCAAAGAGAAGGTAAGTAACAATCCCACACTCACTCAGCTACTAGATGGTGAAGCCATGATTTGATCCCAGACAAATCTGATTCCAGTTTCTATAGCTCTTAGTCACCACCCATTGTGATAGAAGGAGAAAATCCAAGTGGTAATTAAACACTCTCCTTTCATGATAAATGACAGGATATTCTCATCTCCATGTATCTCTTGGAGTCAATTTAATTGGTTGTTAGTTTTAGAACTTACCAACCTTAATTTATGGATGTGGTGATTTTAATGTCTTTAAACATGTAAGCACTATTTCTTATATTTCATTCATTAATTATTGATTGAGTCTGCCTATGTCAGGTATCACATTATGGACGGGTAGAGATAAATTTAAAAAAGTCATATTTCTTGCCTCAAATTGTTCCCAATCAGAAAAAGACACAGAAATGACGCCTTGTAACACTGTGTGACAAATGCTATGATGAGGGCAAACGCAAAGTGTAGGGGCGGGGGTTCCGGTGTTCCAGTGTCACCCTCAACAATTCAACGACTCTGGACAGAATCTAAACAGATTTCTAATTTTTGAACAAACAATCTTTATTTTCCCCAGAGATGTGCTGTAGCCTTGTGGGTTAAGATGGTAAGCTGCGGCGCCACGGCAGCTGGGTTTGAACCTGGGTTTGTTAATTTTGGGCGATTTAACCTCCCTACAGTTCAGTATCACTGTCTGCAAAATGACGAAAATAATTTTAGTAGCAGAGCCATGTGAGAACTGAATGTGATATATGTGAATTTCTTAAAGCAGCACCTGGCATACGATAAGTACTACATGTATTTGCTATTGTTATTGTAAGTATTAATAAATACATTGGTAGTCGGTGAGGTAAGAATGGATACCTTTTTTCGAGTGGTCCGGGTGATATTAAAAACAACAGATACATATTGAGCCTATAATTAATATTCTTAGTGCTATGCCAGGATCTAGCGGACAAATTCAATTCAAATTCAGCTCAGGAGTATTCAGGAAGTTTATAGTAAAATGGAGGCAACAAAATTCTAGCCAAAATATATTAGAATAAGTGATATTTAAATAAATGTGCTTTGGGAAAATGCAAATGAGTAGAAAAATTAATTCTGTCTTAATGGATCCAAGAAAGCTTCATTGAGGA
Source organism: Micronycteris hirsuta (assembly GCA_004026765.1). NCBI lineage: Eukaryota > Metazoa > Chordata > Mammalia > Chiroptera > Phyllostomidae > Micronycteris > Micronycteris hirsuta. The sequence goes on from PVJI01027987.1 coordinate 14,212, forward strand.
GTGACATTTGAACTAGATCTTGAAGGACTCCAACCAGACGAGTAGTGAGGTCATCCCAGGCCTAGGGAGCAGCATGGCAAAGGTATGAAGGGATAACAGAAGAATAGAAAGTGAAAGGCTCATGGGGTGCGCGTTGAGGAGTGACTGGAGATGAGCAGGGAGAACTGGAATTGGTTCTTATGAAAAGCCTGTAGTCAATTCTAATTTGGAGAGAGAGTAATGTAACATAACATCTGCATTTCAGAAACACGCCTGTGGCACCATGAGGAATGGATTTGAAGAGGGGCCAAACAAGGGCAGAAAAACCCATCAAGAGATTATTATAACAATTCTAAAGAGAAACGATGATGGTCTGAACTGAGGCTGTGACTAGCAGGAAAGGAAGAGAGAAGACAGAGGTATCAGCAAGGCAGGGTGACCAATTATGCGTGGCACATAAAGAGGATATGTTGATTGTGACTCTGACATGCCTAGTTTGGGTAATTAACTTGTTCATGCTGATAACCAATATCAAAAGGGCAAAAGGAAAAGCAGATATGGCTATGGCATCTCCATTGAGCAGCTACAAATTCAACACAGAAGGGCAGTCCTAACCAAGGACATGGATTTTGAAGACTTGAGAGTTCACTAGGGATTTGGAAATCATTAGGATCAACAAGAAAGAAGAAGTAGAATAAAAAGAATACTAAGACTAAAACCCTGAGAAAATCCAATATTTGAACAATGTCCAGAAGAAAAAAATTAAGTAATAGAATATAGACTGGATATAGAAAGAGCAGCTAGTGCAATGAATGTCTGAGGGTGGCAGCTGGAGCGGTGATGGGAGAGCTGAAAACAGACAGAAAAGAAGAGCAAGAAGCAGAAGGCAGTAGAAGCCACCGGACAAATTTCGAGAAACTTGTGGTGGCACTGGAGGCAAAGAAGACAAGAAAAGAGTAGAAGCCAGTACTGTCAACTCATAGAAACAGGAAGAAAAATGTGAGCGAACTATTCTAAGTTCTCATGGTGGGGAGGGGGATATGTAGGGAACACGGGTAGATACCTAATCTGGGCAAGTTTCTGAAAAGCTCAGTGCGAAGATATGTTGGGGGAGTGGAAGGAGCCAACCTGATTATCTTTCACAAGGCCCACAGTTGCACAGTTAGTACCATTAGAAAGACCTTGTTTCAGTCTCGGGTCCACTTCTGGGACAAACCCGTACTTGAGGTAGAGGACAAGACTTCTATTACTGTGGTGCCAGCTGGGGCGTGAGGCTGTTTGGAACACTCCCGTGCCTGCTCTAGATGCACCATGCTGCCAGCAGTGCCCCAATCTCTCCTCCTTGCTTCTCCCAAATATTTGGCTGTTCCTCAAATTCATACAATGTCTCCTAGTAGGACACGAACTTGAATGCTTACAACAGCTGTACAGGTTACACAGAGGACGGCATAGACCCATGGAGGCTATGCCCGATTGGAGTTCTAGCAGTCCATTCGAGGGGCAGGCATTGCAGACCTCTAGCCAATTCTTCCTTGAAAAAACCCAGACCCAGCTGTGCCAGATCTCCCAGAGTTTTACATTAAACATCCCAATTTTTATGTGCCAGGACCTATTTAAAACACTTTATACAATATGAAGCAATACAAAACACATCTGAAAGCAAATGCAGCCCAGAACCCATGAGTTTAAGGTGTCTGCCTTAAAATTTTAAGCTCTTAGCCCTGGCTGGCATAGCTGAGTGGATTGAGCATGGGCTGCGAACCAAAGGGTCGCCGGTTCGATTCCCAGTCAGGGCACATGCCTGGGTTGCAGGCCAGTTCCCCAGGTGGGCCTCGTGAAATGCAACCACACATTGATGTTTCTCCCCCTCTCTTTCTCCCTCCCTTCCTTTATGTCTAAAAATAAATAAATAAAATATTTAAAAAAAATTTTAAGCTCTTGAATGCAAACACTAGAAGCACTGCAGATTATTTCTGCTTCCCTCTCTATCCCATCCTTCTTGAGGGTCTCTACTATGTGCTTGAACAATGTGGAAGTTTAAGGGTGGTGGTGAGACAAGAAAGAGAGAAAAGATCAAGATAAAGTGTACAGTTTAATATGTCAAAAAAGAGCAACTATATAGTTTAATATGTCACAAGGATTATACAGCAACACAAGATGAAGAAGAATTCAAACCAAAAAGGAGAAGAAAACTAACATTTATTGTACATTTTTATATAACCAATAGCATACATATGTCATCTCATTTCGTCCTTATAGTGATCCCAATAAGCGTGAATCGTTATCCTCAATTTACAGGTGAGGAAATGAGCTTCACAGGGATTCAGCAGCCTGCCTGCCTGTGGTTACACAATGATAGAGCTGGAATTTAAACACAGGTTTTTTATTCCAAAACTCGTGTTCCTATTCACACTGCTTTCCAAGTGGCTGAATGCTCACATAATGAGAAATGTGGATTTTGCTAATATAAAATATAAATGTGTTTAGGGCCATCTGTTTCTCTTCAGTCCAGTGCCCATTACCATTTTCCTTGGGGAAAAATTTATGTTTGGGGAGCTGGCCCCTGTCACCACTCCAATGATGTTCGTTTCTGTTTCATTCCACCCACATCCTTCCTCCAAATTTCTTTGTTCTTCCAGACTCATGAACCACCTAATCAATAAGGCTACTGAAAATGTTTTTTCTTTACGTATGTCCCTAGGCTTTTGCTGAATATTAGTAAAATTTTGGTTTTAATAAAACTAGCATATACCCTAATTCTGTATGTAAATATTTATATATATAGCACACCCATAGAAAATATTATTTCTATTCAACATTGTACTAAATGTCT
>PVJI01027988.1:0-16870 GCA_004026765.1 Micronycteris hirsuta
TTCTCCTTCATTATCTGTTCAAAAATACGTTCAATTTCTTGATCTTCCTCTTGTCCTTCTGGCAGCCCTATGATCTGTATGTTGGGTCGTTTACAAATGTCTCTGAGGTTCCTGAGTCCCTCCTCAGTTTTTTGAATTCTTGTTTCTTCCTTCTGGTCTACACTAATGGTTTGAGTTCCAGCTTCCTTTTTTCCCTATTGGTTCCCTGTAGATCATCCCTCATTATCTTTATCGTGTTCTTCATTTGTTCATTTATTTGCGTCCACCTTTCTTCCAGTTTTGTTAGAATTTTGATTACCAGCGTTTTTTTTTTTTAAAGATTTTATTTTTATTTATTTTTAGAGAGAAGGGAAGGGAGGGAGAAAGAGAGGGAGAGAAACAGCAATATATGGTTGCCTGTCACATGGCCCTCACGGGGACCTGGCCCTCAACCCAGGCATGTGCCCTGACTGGGAATCGAACTGGGACCGCTTGGTTCCCAGCCCGCGTTCAATCCACTGAGCTACACAAGCCAGGGCATGATTACCAGCGTTTTAAACTGAGCATCTGATAGGTTGACTATGTTGTCATCCGTTAGTTGTAATTTGTTCTGATCTTTCATTTTGGCCGTTTTCATTCTTTTTATCTCAGGGCACTTGTCGGATTCTTAGGTGTTCCTGGTGCCTGGTAACCTGGGTCGTTTTCTTTGTGATGTTTCCTCTGGGGGCGGAGCCTGGGAGGGAGCAATGACGACTGCCAATTCCCGCTGGCTCCTGATTACCCTCCGCTCCCTAGTTCTTTACTGCCTTCTCCGCCAGTCTCGGCCCTGCTGGTTCCCACTGTCATCTCCGGATACGACGCCGGCCTGTGGGGTTCACCCGTTGTTCAAGGTCGTGTTTTATTTAGGTGCTTGCAGTGTGAGTCTCTCCCAGCAAACTGCCTCTCACTCGGCTCCTCTGCTCAGTTCTGCCCCGTTTACCGGCCCGGATGTTCCTCCTCTCCCACTTCCTGGGTGTCGGACTTCCCTTCAGTTCGTTTCTGTCCATTCTGGTTGTTTATTTTTCGCTTTGCGTTCATTGTGTAAACTCTCTGGTTGTGAGCGGCAGCGTAGTGCATCCACCTACACCACCATCTTGGTGGAAGTCCAAATGTACCATAGTTTTTTGATCCACTCATTTACTGATGGGCACTTAGATTGCTTCCAGGACTTGGCTATTGTAAATTTTGCTGCTATGAACATTGGAGTGCATAGGTTCTTTTGGATTGGTGTTTCAGGGTTCTTAGGATATAATCCTAGCAGTGGAATTGCCAGGTCAAAAGGCAGTTCCATTTTTAGTTTTCTGAGGAAATTCCATACTGTTTTCCACAGTGGCTGCACCAGTCTGCATTCCCACCAATAGTGCATTAGGGTTCCCTTTTCTCCACAACCTCTCCAACACTTGTTGTTTGTTGCTTTGTTTATGATGGTCATTCTGACTGGTATGAAGTAGTATCTCATTGTGGGTTTTAATATGCATCTATCTGGTGGGTAGTGATATTGAGCATCCTTTCATATGTCCCTGGACCTTCTGTATGTCCTCCTTGGAGAAGTGTCTATTCAGGTTGTTTGCCCACTTCTTAATTGGGTCTTTTGTCTTCCTGGAGTGGAGTCCTGTGAGTTTTTAATATATTTTGGAGATTAAACCCTTGTCTGAGGTATCATTGGCAAATATGTTTTCCCCATGGTTGGTTCTCTTTATTTTAATACTGTTTTCTTTAGCCATGCAGAAGCTTTTTATTTTCATGAGATCCCATATGTTTATTCTTTCCTTTATGTCCCTTGCTCTATGGGACATATCAGTGAACATACTGCTGCATGAAATATCTGAGATTTTCCTGCCCATGTTCTCCTCTAGGACTTTAATGGTGTCACAATTTATATTTAAATCTTGTATCCACCTTGAATTTATTTATTTATTTTTTTGTGTATGGTGTAAGTTGGTGCTCAAGTTTCATTTTTTTTGCAAGTAGCTGTTCAGCTCTCCCAACACCATTTGTTGAAGAGGCTATTTTTACTCCATTTTATGCTGCTGCCCTCTTTGTTGAAAATTAATTAATCGTAGAGACTTGGGTTTATTTTGGGGCTCTCTGTTCTGTTCCATTGGTCTATCTGTCTGTTTTTATGCCAGTACCAGACTGTTTTGATTATGGTGGCCATGTAATACAGTTTGGTATCAGGTATTGTGATCCCTCCTACTTCCTTCTTCTTTCTCAAAATTGCCTCAGCTAGTCAGGGTCATTTATGGTTCCATATAAATTTTTGAAGTGTTTGTTCTATATCTGTAAAATATGCCATTGGTATTGTAATAAGTATTGCATTGAATCTATAAATTGCTTTGGGTAGTATGGACATTTTGATGATGTTAATTCTTCCGATCCATGAACACAGTATATGTTTCCATTTGTTTGTGTTTTCCTTGATTTCTTTCTTCAGTGTAGTGTAGTTTTCTGAGTGCAGGTCTTTTATCTCCTTGCTTAGATTTATTCCTAGGTATTTTATTTTTCTTGTTGCTATATCAAATGGGATTTTTTCCTGATTTCTGCTTCTGGTGTTTCATTGTTGGTATACAAAAATGTCTTTGATTTCTGGATATTGACTTTGTATCCTGCTGTTTTGCCAAATTCATTTATTAGGTTGAGCAGTTTTTTGGCAGAATCTATAGGATTTTCTATATTCACTATCATGTCATCTGCGAACAATGAGAGTTTTGTTCCATCCTTTCTAATTTGGATTCCTTTTATTTCCTTTTTTTTGTCTGATTGCTGTGGCTAAAACTTCCAATACTATATTGAATAGAAGGGATGAAAGCAGATAACCTTGTCTTGTTTCTGATCTTAGTGGGAAAGATTTTAGTTTTCGCCCATTGAGAATGATGTTGGCTCATATATGGCCGTTATTATGTTGAGGAATGCTCCCTATATTTCCATATATGGCCGTTATTATGTTGAGGAATGCTCCCTATATTTCCACTTTGCTGAGTGGTTTTTTTTTTTATCACAAATGGGTTCTATACCTTATCAAATGCTTTTTCTGCATCTGTTGAGATGATCATGTGATTTTTGTCTTTGCTTTTGTTTATGTGATGTATTATGTTTATTGATTTGAGAATATTGTACCATTCTTGCATCCCTGGGATGAATCCCACTTGGTCATGGTGTATAATCTTTTTAATGCATTGCTGGATGCAGTTTGCCTGGATATTTTGTTGAGGATTTTAGCGTCTATGTTCATCAGTGATATTGACAAGAAGTTTTCTTTCTTTGTTGTATTTTTGTCTGGTTTTGGCATGATGCCGGCTTCATAAAAAGAGTTTGGGAGTCTTTCATCATTTTGGATTTTTTGGAATAATCTGTGAAGGATAGAGGTTAGCTCTTCCTTAAATGCTTTGTAGAATTCTCCTGTGAAACCATCTTGTCCAGGGCTTTTGTGTGTTGGAAGTTTTTTGATTACTGCTTCAATTTCATCTGCTGTTTTTGGTCTGTTCAGGCTTTCTGTTTCTTCTTCATTGAGTGTGGGAAGATCATATTTTTCTAGGAGGCTGCTAAGCAGTCTTAGTCCACATCCAGGTATCATAGCTTGTTCCTGGTTGCTCTCCATTTCAGGTTCCTCCTGGAGCCTGTGTGTGTAGCCTGCATGGCCATGGACCATGCAGGTGCTAGGGCTACATGGTTGTGTGCTCCCAGGTGTGAGGAGTGCAAATGTGTGTGTGTGACAGCGTCACCAGGTGATCAAAGAGAGAGAAACTTCCTCCTGGAGGCCATAGGCCATCTGGCTGCTGAGGCCATATGGCCTTGGAGAGAACAGGTGAGTGTCTAGCCAGTGCAGGTCTTGAACAAGAGAGAGAGGTTCTTTGTTCCTCTGGGATTATATTAGCTGGGGTATGGGACAGACTGGATGCTTTTTCAGAATGAGCAATTGACTTCCCAATTGACTTCAATGCAGGGAATCAGGTGCAATTAACCACATTATGGTATATCAAGGGCCCTAATAAAGATATGTTTAAAAGAAAGTATTAATTGTGGGGTTTGGGAAGTGAGGAGAGGGGTCAGGGAATGGGACAGAGGGTATGCTATTTGACAGATTCTGGAGTGCTTCCTCAGACAGAAACTATAAGAAAGACTTTTTAGGCCAAATGTTTGACAGATTAAAAGAAGGAAAACTTTTAGTTATTATTTGGAGTTGTGTATGTTTCACAAGCTTCAATAGCCCAGGCCCCTTCGGTTCCTCAGGAACGTGACGTTGACAGTCCTCAGCTGTGCTGTTTGTTGGGCTGGAATGTTCTGACACAATGGAAACATGTTTGCCCAGAGATGTTGCCTGGGCTATGGGATGTTTTCTAGATGTTTTAAATGCTGCAAGGAAAACCAGTTTCAGGATGCAGTCCAGGATTTTCTATAAAACCTGTTTTCTCACATTTGTTTTTTTTGTTTTGGTTTGTTTTATTTTTGGTAAACATGGAAACATGAACTTTTTTCTGTTTTCAATTTTGATTTCTGCTATGCTTATTCTGGGTTTATTGTGCTCTGCTGTTTCTACTTTCTTGAGTATAGAACTCAATATTGTTGACTTGAGACTTTTCCTCTTTTCTAAAGTAAACAGTTATTGATATGCATTTCTTCCTTAACACTACCATAACTGTAGCAAACATTTTGATTTGATTTGCTGTATTTCCACTTTCATCTATTCCAGGTATTTTTATGTCCTATAAGACTTTGTCTTGGGTCCATGGGTTATTTATAAATGTGTTGTTTATTGTACATTTGATTCTACTTTGATTCTACTATGTCTAATTTCAAATTTATAAAATTTGTTAAAGTGTGAGTTATGGCCAAGATATATGTATTTTGGTGAATTTTCCATGGATGCTTGAAAAAATGTGTTTGCTGCTTTTGCTGGTTTAAAAGTTCTCTATATGTTAGATCTCATTTGCTCCTAGTGTTTTCAGTTCTGTATCTTTATTGATGTTCTGTCTGGCAGATCTATTCTTTGCTGACAGTGAGGTGTTGAAGTTCCATCTTTAATTGTAGATTTGCTTATATATCCTTTCAATCATATCTATATTTACCTCAAATATTTTGAAGTTTTTTTGTCTAGATAGTTGTTTATTCTTGGTGGATTGATCCTTTTATTATTATATTATGTTCTTCTTTGTCACTAGTAATTCTGTTTATTTTGAATTCTACTATATCTGATATTCATTTATCCTTATGTAATGTTTCTATTTTCTATATTAATATTTCTTATTCTAAGGTAAACTTTAGATATTAACATAACATTATATTTTTCATTTGATTTGTACTTATATGGCATACCTTTTCCATTATTTTTCTTTTTAACCTATGTATTTCCTTACATTATTTAGTGGTTTATATATATTTAAGTATATATAAATATGCCCTGGCTGGTGTAGCTCAGTGGATTGAGCGCGGGCTGGGAACCAAAGGGTCCCGGTTCGATTCCCAGTCAGGGCACATGCCTGGGTTGCGGGCCAGGTCCCCAGTGAGGGCCATGTGAGGAGCAAACATACATTGCTGTTTCTCTCCCTCTCTGTCTCCCTCCCTTCCCCTCTCTCTAAAAAATGAATTAAAAATCTTAAAAATATATATATATATAAATACATAGTTTGAAATATAAATATGTATTTATATATATTTACAAAAGAAATATTCTGAAAAAGTATCCATAGTATTGTAATACAGTTCACAAATGAAGCTGTAAAGATGTCTAAATAGTCAATAAGTATATAACAATTATGCAGCTTCACTAGTCATAAGGAAAATGCAATTAAAATCACCATGAGGTACAGTAGAAAACCACCAGCATAGTAAAAATTTAAATTTAAAAGACTGACATTATCAAATGTTGCCAAATGTTGCAAGTTATATAGACCAATTCCAATTCTAATATATTGTTGTTAGGAGGGTAAAAAGTTTAGCCTTTTTGGAAAAAATAGTAATTTCTTAAAAACTAACCACAAAGCTCTACATATATCCAATTATTCCTTTTCTAAACATTTAAAACACATTTATAAAAATGTTTGGAACAGCTTTATTTATAAGAGCAAAAAATTTAAAACAGCTCATGTATCCATCAATGATTAAATGAACTGCAGTATGTTTATTTAATAGAATATTACTCTTCAGTAAAAATGAACAACTAATGATATATACAGCAATGTGAATAGTCTCAAAATATTATGTTAGGTGAATAAGCTGTATAAGTAATATATGATTTACATAAAGTTGTACAACAGGACAAAATATATTTATGTTGCAAAATCAACATAGCAGTGCTTGTTCTTAAGAAAAAGAATTGCCAGAGAAAAGGCATGCTAAATTTCTTATGTCTTCATAGACTATATTTACTTTAGAACTTGTTAATAGATGGTGCAGTGTCTTAATCTCATTCTAGAATAGTGTTTTAATTTTATGGAAATCTCAGTGGAATGATGACAATATATAAAAGAAGTGGAAGATTGTCTTTTTTCTTTAAAAAAAAGTGTTAAAAATTTGAACACTTCAATTAACTCTTTTAATACTGGGTTTGGTGGATGGAATGATTGCTCCTCAAGGATGTCCTTGACCCCGTCTCTCTGTGAGTAGGTTACTTTAAGTAGTAAAAGGAACTCTGGGGATGTGATTTAAGTTAAGAATCTTGAGGTAAAGAGATTAACCTGGATTACACAGGTAGGCTCCTTGTAATGATAAAGATGATTATAAACAGAAGTCAGGAAACTCAGAGTTAGAAGTAGGAGAAATGACTTTGGCAGGAAGAGTTTGAAGTGACATGTGGAAATACACTGGAACCAAGAAATGCAGATAACCTCTAAAAGCTGAAGAAAGGAATGAAATGAGTTATCCCCTCAGTCTCCAAAAGGAACCAGCTCAGCCAACACCTTGACTTTAGCCTAGTAAGACCCACTTTGCACTGTTTCATGGAACAGTGCAAAATTAATCTTACTAGGCAGCGAAGTCTCAAACATGGCTCGTAGTAATATTTTATTGGATATATCTCCACAGGCAAGGGAAACAAAAGAAAAAATAAACAAATGGGACTATATCAAACTAAAAAATATTTGCACAGCAAAGGAAATCATCAACAAAATAAACAGACAACCCACAGAATGGGGGAACATATTTGCTGATATTTCTGACAAGGGGTTAATTTCTAAAATTTATAAGGAATTTAGAAAACTCTACACCAAAAAAAACAAACAACCCAACTACAAACATGGGCAAAGGACCTGAATAGATACTTCTCCAAAGAGGACCTACAGATAGCCAATAGGCATATGAAAAGATGCTCAATGTCACTAATCATCAGAAAAATGCAAATTAAAAACACAATGAGATACCATCTCACACCTGTCAGAATGGCCATCATCAATAAATCAGCAAACAAGTGCTGGCGAGGATGTGGAGAAAAGGAAACCCTTTTGCATTTTTGGTGGGAATGTAGACTGGTGCACCCACTGTTGAAAGCAGTATGGAGACAGCTTAAAAAATTAAAAATGAATCTGCCTTTTGACCCACAGAGCCCACTTCTGGGAATATATCTGAAGGAACCCAAAACACTAATTCAAAAGAACATAAGCACCCCTATGTTCACTGCAGCATTATTTACAATTGCCAAGATATGGAAGCAGCCCAAGTGCCCATCACTAGATGAATAGATAAAACAACTATGAGACATTTACGCAATGGAACACTTCTTAGCCGTACAAAACAAGAAAAGTTTACCCTTTGCAACAGCATAGATGGACCTGGAGTATATTATGCTAAATGAAATAAGTCAGTCAGAGAAAGACAAATACCGTTTGATTTCAGTCATATGTGGAATCTAATGAACAAACTGAACTAGCAATGAAAACGGGGACAGACTTATGGCTGGAGAGCAGGATGACAGCTAGGGTGTGGGGGGAGCGGCATTTAGGGAGTGGAAGGACTGTGTAAAAAGGAAAAAGGACTCATGGACAGAGTGTGGCGATTGCTGGGAGGGAGTGTATAAGGAGACAAAATGATAATAGAAAATACAATAAAGATTAAATATTAAAAAAAGACTAATTTGTAATTTTGCACATACTGAACAGCAAGATAATGCACTTGCATTGGTTTAAGCCACTGAATTTGTCTTAGTTTGTTACAAAAGGAATAGAAACAATATATATTCCATATTTATGGTTTACTGATTAAATCTTAGCTATAAGAGTGATGTGGATATTGAGGCTTGAAGAGAAAACATTGGTATATTAATGATTCCTATGCTTACTTTTCATGATTCAAAGAGATTCCTTTAGAATCTAAAGTTTAGACCATTCAAGGAACTATCTTAGAATAATGAAAGCATAGAGTTTTAGAGTGGAAGAAATGTACACACTACTTAGTGTAGATTTTTCATTTTGTCATTGAGGAAGTTGAAATTGAGGGAGGTAAGTTAATTTACCAAAAGCTACGAAAGGTCATGATAGATTAAATAATCAGTGTTCTGAACATTTAGAATGCCTAGTGTTGACATCCCCATTGAGAAGAGGGAAGGCTAGCTAATTGGCAATTCAATTATCCTGTACTTGACAATTGCATTTTTCTTTTTCTTTTTCTTTTTTTCCTTTAGTGCAGTCAAAGCTCAGAGCAGAGGTGGGGACTGGAGATGTGTTGTTGAGAGTCATTAACATACAAGAAACAATCAAGGTCATGTGGGAGGAAGGAGGTTTTAAATAGGCCACCCCCCCACCCACCGCAGAGGGAAGGAGGCAGAGGAGAAAAGCGGCAGTTAGACCTAGGCAAAGGGTAGGCAGCCGAGGGCCCGAGGAGGGGGAGGGGAAAAGGTTAAAAGTATGAGGCCTTTTGGAAGAGACTGGGTCATGGACACAGAGAAGGTTACGGAGGAAGGCCGCATTTTTTCTTAATTTAGCCCTATATGTGAGAATTGTGAAAGTTAAATCAAATGAGGATTTTTTAAATAAAATTATTGTATGAACTGTAAACTATACAACAGATGTCATACTCAGTGTTTTGTTTGCAAATGAAAAGAATTTCCTATTGGAAACAAACTGATCACTATATGAATTAGAACAACCGATGAGCTTCAGACTCTGAGGCTCCCTCTTCATTCTACTACAAAGTAAATGTCGCCCATTTTTCATATATGATATTAATCTTCAAAATCAAAAGATGTCAAAAGATTGTGCACTTTTGTTTGCAGGTAAAGGATATTTGTCACATGTATACCTTTTTTGGGATCTTTGTGTTAATAAAACATGCTACCATTTTCTGTATTTTAATGCAAACAAGACTGGGGGAACTCATAACACAGTTGCCCACCTGTTTTAATGCTCTGCACTGTGAATAACCATTCTACTAATCCAATAAAACTGCTATAAAAAGTTTTTACATTTGATACAGTGCTGACATATTTAGTTAATTGAAAGGACAGAGCCTGAAGGAAATGTCAAATTTTGGATCAAACAAAAAAGGATATTCCAACTCATTGTTGACTGAATGTCTCTAAACCTATTTAAGAGAAACAGTGATAGTTCTCTGTAAATGGAAACCCTAATACTGCTATTTTCTGAGAAATGGAGAGGACTTATATAACTGTAAACAGACAAACAAAACCCCCTTTTTTTCTCTAGAGTTCTCCTATCCTTTCAGAGAATTTATTTTTATTATGTAAACCATCAGTAATACATATATACGCATGTGTCTATGATAATTACACTTAGATTGTGATTCTAACCATAACAATGTTATGTGAGTGTGTGTGTATGTCTAGCCATGTTGCACTAGTCACACACTACATGTTTACAAAGTCCAAGCACATAGTAATAAGAGAAATGGCTAGAATATGTACATGTTTGCTTGTGTGCTTTATGATTAATAAACTTATGGTAAAATAAAATTTAAAAAATATCAATACTTGTATCATTTGAATTAGGAAACCATTCCTCAGATATTTTCATACTTGATTGTGGTCAATATATTACCATATATTACACTCATCAAGAGATGCTAAAATTGGTGGTTTTGTGTAAAATCTCCTGGTTTTTAAATGCTGACTTAATTTTTTACATGTTACCATTCTGAGCACACATGCAAAATTTATGACTATAAAATTCTGCCAGAAGCCAGCCAATTTGACACCTATAAAAATAAAATGAAATCATATTGTTACCAATTAGTTTTATAAATTTGGCATTATGTGACCAAAGTAAAAATTATTTTCTTATTATCCTTTAATAGAGCTAGCTAAATTATCCAATTTTTCTAGGCCTAAAGGAATTAGTAATGGTAAAATTTAGTAGCTATTTGTACAGGAAAATGTTCCGCATCCTTCCAGATCATTCAAGAAGAATAACTAATTGTTGTACTATTCTTAAGTCCAGTTTACCATCTGTGAACATAAGAATCTACTATAGACTAATTCTAATAAAAGAAAATGACATTTTTGCCTTGGGCTGATGTGCTTAATGGTATATATAATGACTAATAAAGAAAGTGTTAAGTCTGTTTATTTGTTCCCTGAGCCTCATAAATTTATAAGAATTAGATTATATTTAGATTGGTAGTTTATTGACAATAAGAAAATAATTTAAATCTTGATAAAATCATTTCATCTTATTATTTTTATCATCTGTCCTTAATTTGCAGCAATGAAAGAACACACTTAATTAAGCTTGACAAGATTGAACCTTTAGCAGTTTAGTCGATATGACCAATACTGCAATTTTAATTATTTCTGATTAGTTATCATAATAGAGTTTTTTAAAATGTCAATTATAATCTTTAAAATTCTTAGATATATCATGATACTTTCACAAGTATTATAATTGCTTATATTGAATCTCTGTATTAGGCCAAGTCACTATACTACACTATTATTTAAATATTTGTGTTTAAATTAGTCCTTTTCCAACAAAGATTTTCCTAAATGCTAGAATTTTAAATTCACTTTTCTTTCTATGAGAGTTTTTTGTACTTCATGACAAACAGCTATTGTAAAACTTTCATTCTCATAGATATAATGCATATATTTTGAAAGAGATTGATATTTCCTAAAGATTAAAATTAAATCTTTCACTGTAATTATTTAACTTGTTGGTGGGGGATTTTTCTTAATAGAAATAACTGAAGCTAAGTTTGGAAAACTCAAGTCAATTTTTATCTATCCATTTCAGTGGGATTTGCTTAAAAATATCTACTTTTACTACATATAATAGATGCATTAGAAGATTCGCTAACCCATTTATGTATAAATCCTAACTCATCTGTCAGTAGGAAACATGAATTCAGTTTCTTCATTTAGAGATGTACTGTGTTTATTTTTAAATCAACATTTCAAAAAAGAAATACATTATTAACCTTTCGTTTGAATGTAATATTTCCAGGTTCTACTATCTGTATATTGCATTCTTCTTTTAAATTGAATGAGAAGTTTCCCAGCATTTAGATGTTTCAATAAATAGTACAGAATTTCAAGTTAGGAAATAGGCATTTCTTTCCCAAATAATTAATTATGAAAAGGACTATGAAAAATACTGTATATAGTTTTAATGCAGAGAATTGCATCTCTGTAATAAAACTCAAATGTTACTACCTAATCTGTTTATATTTTTTAATCCATAGAAATAAATTTTTATAAACTTGCTTTGAAAAAGATTAAGCTTTGGTAACACTGTTCTGCAATGTCATCTTTATCTAATTAAATTAATAAAATGGTCTAATAATATAGTTATAATTATAAGAGTGAAGGTGATGTCACTGGTGCCTTAGTATAAATGACTTTCTGAATCTCAGATAATAGTATAACATCCTACAAGTGATTTTTTTGCCTCTAAAAGCTGAAGAAACCACTGAAATGGTTTATCTCCTCAGTTTCCAAAAGGAATGAGCCCAGCCAACAACTTGACTTTAGCCTATTAAGAATAATTTTGAATTTTACACCTAATGAACTACAACAACTATTTTTTGCTGTAGTCTTATATACTTATTGATACTTCTTTTAATAATGCATTTAATAGTCCCATATGCTTAACATGTTCAGGTGAGATGGGGCAAGGGCTACAGTTTGACATTATTGACAATGAATTGGCATTTTCCATTCTATTTTAAGTGATGAATTAAGAGAATTATTTTATATAAATGCTAATTGATTTTATAAACATTCCTGCAATATTTAAATTAACTGAATTTCCTGGAATAGAAAAAAATGACGTGTATTATTGAAGCTATAACACATAGTGTTGCATTCACTCAGGACTACAAATGGAACCAGGTGGGATATGTACTTTTCTAGCCCTTATATTTTAAGATTTTAGCAGTTACATTAAAATTTAGCAGTTTCAAAAATCTAAATTCTTAAAATTAAACATTTGTGTAGGACCACATTCAATTCTAAAAGTCTAACTTTAGTGTTAGATTATATTACCATCAGGTTGGTTAAACTGGCAATCATTTTCTAGAATCTTTACTTGTATGTTTCTACTTGACCAAAAGAGGAACTTGTGCAAGATTTGGTACTGGGATGCAAGCAGAGATCTTTATTCATAGAATAAAGGATTTTTGGGGGGATCAAGTACAGGGAAGGACAGACATAGAAGTGAGTCTCCTCACTCCAGCTCGTCGTTCTAACTTCTGACTTCAGCAGCTGTAGGCACCAGGGACAGGGACCATGTGGTCTAGGAAAAGCTGTAATTTGTGCTGCTCCTGAGTCTTGGAGCATTTCTTCCTCTTCCCTCTTGTTTGATCTCCCTGCACCGCCCCTGCCCCTCTCTTTTAAAATCGATTCAGGCCCTGGCTGATGTGGCTCAGTGGATTGAGCGCCAGCCTGCAAACCAAAGGGTCGCTGTATTGATTCCCAGTCAGGGCACATGCCTGGGTTGCAGGCCAGGTCCCCAGTGGGGGGCATGTGAGAGGCAACCATACACTGATGTTTCTCTCCCCCTCTTTCTCTTACCCTTCTTCTCTGTCTAAAGATAAATAAATAAAATATAAAATAATAAAATAAAATGGTGCCAAACTCTGCTGCAAGATCCCAATTTTATCAAATCACTTGCCTAAGTATATCATTACTCTGAGTTGGGGCTATTATTGTACTATGTGAAAAATTACGCTTTTGTTCTTTTCAGAAATTTTATGTTTTTATGCCCTAAAATAAAGTGGTTTATTAACAAATAACTTTAGACTTATATGTAACGTCTCAGTTTCTGGATTCTGCTGTCATGTGCCGTGATCTTTGACTTTATATTGCACTCTATTAAAACAGACAGGATTGTCTTTGGGCTGTCTACTTTGAAAAATAGTGAATGTTTGAAGAAACAGGAATATTGAGGCTTATAAAATTATGATATAATTACATAATATTTCACTGCTTAGGGCCCTAGAAACACAAGTGACTTTATTCTTAACAGATCTTACCCATCTTTTGGATAATGCTAGCTCTCTTCCATTCTGCAACTTCGACTCCATTTACTCAGCAGGCCATTACCCATATGATTTTCAGACCAGCAGGAAGTGTCATTATGCTACATTCAGAGAGACCTTAGCTATGTGAAAGAAAGTAATCCAACCTTGTGTTACTAAAATAAAGTACAGAAGGTACTTTAAAATTCCCCTTCTGAACTCAATATAGCAAGCTTAACCAGTGATACAAAAAAGTATTGCAATGCATAAGCCCAGAGTTCTTGTTCAGTGTATTTAAATTTAATGAACAGACCATTACCTCATAAATTATAATGCTATACCAACATTGAGTATTGTGCACTTTAGCCTAGCTTTGATTATGCCTTTTTGTTTAAAAAAGTATATCACAATATATAAATGCAAATATTATCAGCAATTTTTAAAGACTTAGTAATGCTGCAGAAAATAAGTGCTTGAGTACAATGTATTTTCATAAATAACATTAACACAGCTTTTAAAAATACTTACTTTGAACTTTACATCAGCATCATTGAAACTAGAGAGAATTTAAATTATAAAGTAAACTATCAGTTATAGAGAAGAAATTAATTTTAAGTAGCAATGCATGATTCTGACACATGTATCTTTAATACATTAAAATGTTATATAACATATAGAAATCAACTGATATGTGATTCAATATCAACATTCAAATGCTAATTTTGTCTTATGTAAATTTTGTTTCATTTTCAGAAATTATAAGCCATACTACAAATTTTATTTGCTAATTTGCTTGTTTCCCTGGATCATAAGTAAAATTTCAACAACTTTAATGTAGAAAGCCTGCTTTTTTAGAATTACCACCATATGGCAATTCTAAACTTTGCCCATGACAGTATTTTCTTCCCTTCAGAACGAACCATTTATTTTCACCACTATTCCACCACCATCCCAGGAATCTCACTGTTAAGCATTATGTTTTGTAATGCCAAATGAAAACTTGTGGTATTTTTCATTTTTAATATATTTGGGTTATCCTTATCTGCAATATGTATATTGATACCTATTCTTCAATATCTGTTAGAACAATTAGACAGAAATTAAAAAGTATACAGAAGACTACAACAATCCTATTGAATAACCTAACTGACATGTATAGAACTTTCCACTCAACAACAAATCATAAGGTAAATATAAAGATGTTAAATAAAATAACAAACAATAAGCAGAAGTTATTTTTCTCAAGTACATGTGAACTATTTACCAAAATGTTTCCCCCTTATAAATGATTACAGGGGCCCATGAAAGGACTTCCAAAAGCATGTGTGTAGCAGTTTTAATCATGCTAGTCAAAAACTTAAAATAAGTGTTAATAGGGTCCATAAATAAATGTTAGTATACTCATCTTTTGAATACTACCCAGCAATAGTAACTGAATGCCGATTCAAATGGCCTAAATAATATTCAAAACATTATACTGAACAACTGAAAATAGACATAAAGGAAAACAATGCACAATGCCACGTATGTGATATCTATGTTAAAAAAATAGGAATATTGTTATCTTGGGTGGAGGCCATGCGCTGGCTGAAAAGGGTCAAGGAAGTATTTTCTGTGTTTGTAAAAATATTTTTTATAAAGGTGTGGAGTATATGGCAGTATACATTTGTCCATATTTGTAAAATTGTACATGTAAGATTTATTTTACTTCATGTAAAATTTACCTCGATTTTTAAAAAAATAATTAAAAAAAAAAAACACAGCTAGTGTTGTCACAGGTAACCAGGTTCTTGGTGATTGTGGACAAAGAATTAAACCAAGCACACAGAATTTACAGCAGAAGAGAGAGAGCAGATTTATTAATCTGTAGTACACTCCACAGAACATGGGAGCAGGCCAACTCTGAGCAGAGATTGACCTCACAGGCTGGAGGGATTCTGTTCTTACAGGACGGATATTGCCTGGCTAGTTTTGGCGGGCTTTTATTGCACATGTGCAAGTAGTTATATTACTTTAAAGCTACTGCGCATGTGGTCTCCCATGATTTTCCCTGATTGGCCACCGGAGAAGGGGGTCACACAATGTTAATTCATTATAATGCCATTAATGCCATGTAGCATCTTCTGTGCAGGTGCATTCATGAGTCACTGTGATTCAGTGCTTTTCCTGAAAGCGGGAATAACCCGTCTTCAAACAGGCTCTCTGTCCTGTATTGATGTCCTTCATCATAGCCCAGGGGCACCTCCAGAGTTTCCTCCTTCCACGCTATCTCCTGCCTCAGGGTTGCATTATCCACCCAGTGTGGGAGGGGGTTTGGGGAGAAAAGAGCCACTCCTGCAGAAAATAATATACTCAATAATGCATGAAAAAAATGCCAGACTGCTTTCTATTTTTCTTTTCTTTTCCTTTTTTTTTGGTGAAATTTGAGTCCATGTTGTAAAATGTAAATCTTGCTGTCCTTTTTATCAACTATCTATATAAATGTGTTTGTATTCTAAAGTTGCCAAAAAGCAGGAAACACATGTAAAAAGATGATAAAATGGATCTTAATGATGGATATGGTAAATGTATGGCTGTTATTGAAGCCAAACATTTTTCGTGTTAAGATTTATATCTTTTTCACATTCATGAATCATCTCTAAAAGTTGTATGATCTATGTGTTGCTTAGAATTGTTTTCTTTAAAAATTTTTGCATAGTAAAATTCATTTTAAAATACAAATTTTGCCCAGCCAATAACTTTGTAACTGTTACTAATGTTTTCAACATATAAAGTAGTTTGAATCCCTCATAACAAGTGGAATCTTACTGTATCTTTCTTTTTTTTCCTACTTAAATTATCAAAGCAGATCGCACCACTCTACTTATCAGCATTTGGCATACCAGCTAAGAAATGAAAACTTTTGAAGCCTTTTGAACAGTATAGGGCAATTTTCAGTCTGGCACTTAGGGAATTAGCCATGTAATCCCCATTAATTTTAATGGGAGCAGTGTGGATAATCCATAAACCATTAATGTATCCTTTAGGAATTTTCACAATGAATCAGCACAAAGTTGCATAGCACAGGTGTTTAATGGGTGATGAATGTAATATCAAAGCTGCATGTATTAACATCAAAGAGTAAAAATCAATTACTTGCAACTATAGTAAGGTCTGAAAAATAAAATGGTTGTGTTAAATTTGGCACAGATTTGAAAATATATTACTCATGAAACTAGAGGTGACTATCAAGTGAAACTAATCTGTGTGTCATTTACGGGCTTGAGTCTTGATATCACTTTTTTTGTTGTTGCTAAGCAGTGATGGGGAAACACTTAAAGAAAACTATTGTCAGTATTTTGGCATAAATGTGATTTAATTTAATCAGAAAATGAAATATCACTGTAGCAGTTAGAATTTTTAGTTACAGAACTAGATTGAGGTAAGCCAGTATAAACAGAAAAAAGACTTTAAT
>PVJI01027989.1:0-17020 GCA_004026765.1 Micronycteris hirsuta
CTCAGCGCTAGGAGAAACTGTAAGTGATCACAAAGGATTCCAGGGCAGAAGGAGACTGGAACTGGTCCTTAGTAACAGATAAGTTATCAACAGGGAAAGATGAGCAGGAAAGGAAAATCTAGATAAGAAAAAGTGTATTAGTAGATACAGTTAGAGATTTTTTAAAAACTCAATGTTTTTTAAGAATTTTAATTGTAATTGTACAAAAAGAGGGGCAAACAAGGCTAGAACGGTTGGCACAGTCACACCATAGAAGGTGGTGTCTTGGAGGACCAGTTCAGTGTTTTGCAAAATGGTCGGTGTGCGTGTACAGCACTTAAGAAATGTAAAGGTTGGTTACTACAAATTTATCTATTTTTTATGCATCTGGATTTTTCCAAAAATATTATCAATAATGCCAAGTCCATAGACTAATTCTCCAAAGTATGCCATAGTACTTTTCATTTTCTGTCAAATTTTAAACAACAAAAGAAGGCTGTGATTAACTAAAATAACCTTACCTGCTGTAGTGAATGATAATTGCAGCAAATAACACAAAATAATGTGGGAATTCTTTTCTAAGCAAAGGAAAAAACCTACACTTAAATCTAAGGGGGAATACATGTTACCCTATGGCTACTGGGCATCTTTGTCACAAACACTAAGCATTTACGGACCCCAAATGCCTGACCTTGTTTTTCCAAGTCCCCAACGTTCGACGTTTTTCCTGCAGTGCAACATATGCAAGCTGCTGAAATCAGCTTCTGACATCGCCTCCACTCCAAACTGGAGGCTATGTGAGGCTCAGCAGATGGCGAAACTTATCCAGGTCTCTGAGTGTGCATTCAGCATACGGTGGTCGTATGTTCTCTTGGACCTGACTTGGCTGAAATCTTCCATTGGAGAGAAATACACGGTGTTTAGTTTTGTGGTGATGAACCGGCACTCCAGCTACTTGAGCTGTGTCTTGCTTTTTCTCTTTGACAAAGATTAAGAGAACAATTACAATCACTTACCTGCCTTTTAAGCAGGCTTAAAAAATTGAAAGTTGATTAATTGCCTTGTGACTATGACTAAATTTGTCTAGATTATCCAAGATCTTCTTATCATTTCAGATTTTTTTATTTCTTTATCTAAAACTCAGGTTTTTATTTTTTCAATTCACTCTATGAAATGCAGACTCAAAAAATTAGCAGGAAAGACACAGTTTCAATAATAAAAAGAGAAGGCTGATACCCATGTACAGGATGGAAAAGGAAAAAGATGAATAAGGCAAAGTATGAAAGAGCCAAGCACCCCAGTTTACTGTAGAATGACGATAAATTCTCCAGTCTGAAGTTCAAGGCTTTCCACAGTCTAGCCCGTTTGTCTTTCCAGACCTATATCTGTAGGTACACTAAGATCATTCAAACCGGACTCTTCCCTATTTCTCACACTAAGCCGCTGGGACTGTTCTATCTTCTCACGTCCTGTCTTGCCTCACCTTCGTCCCTTTGTACAGGCCATTCTTTTTTCCAGGGAGGGCTTTTCTCCCCAGCCCGATCCATCTCCGCAATTCTAGCAAGTCTAGAATATCGCATTCGTCATGGATCTGAGGTGAAGTGGGGAAGAGAGTGGTAAGAAGGGACATGGATATTAGAGCCAGAAGGCAAAAAGCCATGAATCTCACCCAAGGGAACTTAAACTTGTCCCCGAGGCCACTGTTTCATAAAGTATCAATAGGCCATCTGCACCTGGACCCCCTGGGGGCCTTTTGTAAAAGGTCAAGACTTCCTAAATTAGCTTCTCTGCGTATGAGACCCAGAGCTGGTCTTTCAACAACCAATTCAGTTTAGGCTTAAGCGATGAGTTAGGCTTAGGTGATTCTTTTCTGTATGAAATTTTGCATGCTATAGGTATCTAATAACTGCCAGTTTATGTGCAGAAGGAATCGCCTGGACAGCAGAATGAGGCTAGAGAGCATGGGGAAGAGACTAGAGACAGAGAGACCTTTAGGAAGTTACTGCAGCCGTCACTCTCAGCCGCTCTCTTCTGAAATCTCCCTCCTTCTTGGCTTCACAGGATGACTCTGTTGATTGACCTGTCACATCTGCAGGGGCGCTTCTGAATCTTTCACACTCTACGCTCATCCTGTTTTCCTGGCACCTGTTTCATTGTTAATGTTTCTTCAGATTCTATCTGCCATCTACTTCTCATGTCGTCTCCTTAATATCTCATCCACCCTCTTAGCATAGAATACCATCTATACACTGATTCCCCATAAATGGACATCTCAGAACAGGAAACCTCCATTTTCAATGACCTAACAAGATGAAATACCTAACATTTCATGGGCATGTCCAAAATTCATACTCTTCCCTGACTTTATACCTACTTTTCTTTCTTTAGTACCTATCTCACATACAGAAGAAGAGAGAAATCCACTTTGCACCCCAAGCCAGACACCTGAGTGTCTCACTCCCAAGTTTCCCGACCCTAATGCCACCCCCCGCAGTTTGCTTTTGGTCCTTTAACTAACAATTATTTCTTCAGTCTCTACCATCCTCTACGTCTCCATCCTTATACCTTTGGTTCAGACTGCAAATCCTGAGAAAAATCCTATCTCTTCCCCAACCAAAGAAACGGCCAACTATCACACACATGACCAAGAAACATGAAATAAATTCCCTAACCAAAAATAATTGAGTGTGAACTGTCCCTGTTGAAAAAGAAAATATTTAATTTAAGGCTTTTAATCTGTAGAATTTACTTGCCAGAATGTAAATCCCTTTTTATTCCAGAATCCAAATTGCGCCACGCCAGAATTGGAGCACTGGCAGTGTCCTCAACTTGTCATGATCGGAACACGATGTGTTCTCGTCGACACCACAACAGTGGTGTAGAAGGGAGACACTGAGGGCAATTGGAACTGACTCAGGCCAGCTCCTTCCCCTGCCCCAGTATATCTAAACAATGACCTGCAGAGAGAGAGAAAAGAAATGTGCATGTATATATACATACATACACATACATACATAAAATTATACATATATAACCAATTATGTACCCATGTGTATGTATAAACATTTATAAACAATTATACCTACATACAGATAAACATATACATAAACAATTATGGTCTCTTCCATCTGTTCTTAATTAAGACTGAAATGAGTCACGATGGTGGATTTTAATGTGATTCAGGTTTCTAAGACCTCAGCTGAAGATGTCGCATTGTTACTGGATTAAGTGAAGTCTGGAAGAATGGGGGTTTTCCTCACTTGCATTTCGGGCAAGTGCTAGAGAGCACCACGCATGGGTAAGCACACATCCACCCAACACAGGAATCCTCAAGGTGGCCTCCTTAACTCCGCAAGTGAAGTAAAAGACGTTCTAATACCATCTGAGCCATGTGTAATTTCAGCCTCTGTGTGCCACTGAATGGTGACCATGACCATGGCTTTGACCATACTCACTAACAGCTCTAACAACAAATGCTTTTCTTTAGTTTCTTGTAACTTCAGACAAGAGATGTCATTTGGTCTTCTGCCAGAACCATATGCAGCAGATGTTATTTCAATTCAAAGGCAGGGAAACAGGTTCAGAGAAGTTAAGAAATTTCCTAAAAGCACACACCTGGTGAGTGCTAGATCTGAATTATGTGGATTCAAAGCAATCTTTTTCAATTAGCTATGCTACTTTTGCTGTTCTATGTCCTGTTAATTGTTTTCCTCTGCTAACCTTGTGATAAAAATGCTAACAAGTATCAGCAGTGCTTGTCCCATATTTCAAGTACTCCCAGGAGGATAGGGTGGGAAGAGGGTAAGTATGTCATCAAAGGCAATATTCCTTGAAATTAATTTCCTGTATGATTCACAGAAGGATATACTGACATAAGGGTTATGCCTTTAATGGTTTTTCATCAGACAATTATTGGTAATTAAAAACCCAGTAGGAATTAGTTTAGTTGATTACTTTCTAAGGTGGCAGTAAGCCGAGCTCCAAGACGAAATTTAAGTTGTAAATTAGGGAGACCTAGACCTTCAGAGTCCAAGTATAGAAAGAAGGTGGAAATTGTGAATTCTGGTAAAGTGCAAGCTTTAAAAGTGTTTTCTTCTCCTAAAGTAATCATCCTTAAATCATAGCTTTAAATTCAATTTGTTTCACTTGGTTATATTTTAATATATAAAGTACAGGTTAACTTGGTCAGTTATTTTATTTGGGTTCTTTAGACTGCCTTTGAAAGAAGACTGGGGGGGGAGAGAAAGAAAAGTATTGGCTGCACTTACTTCTCACACATTCAGCACATGCTGTTATAGAAAGATGTGCCCAGGAGTATGAATCTGCAAAAGATTCATGAAGTATGCCATTTGTTTCTTTAGTATTCCTTCACATAGATCCATTAAAGAGTGTGTACTTGGTCTCTTCTGTAAACAAAATTTGCACACATTTTTTGCTTCTTCCAGATTTCCTCAATAAAACTTTTTCCTTCTCCCTGCTCTCCTTCTTTAATCTCCTTCTATGTTTCTTTTCCCCTAGGTTCCTGCGTGCAGGACTTACCTTACTGATAATCAGAAAACAAGTTAGAGGATAATGTCAGTGAGAATGGGGGAGTAAGAACCACTAAAATTTCTGCCTCTTATAAAAGCAACTAAAACACTAGCAAAAAAATTGTCACCTCTCTGTACTTCGGAAATTAACCAAAGTCTTGCAGCAATCTAGGGAACTTTTATTCAAGAAAAACTGCTGAATGTTGGTGAGGGTGGTTTGCTTTGTAACATTTTATCTTGTCCTATTCCCATTACCTTCTCCCTGGCTCTGTAGTGGCCCCAAAAATCAATTGCCCACAACCACAGTGCACCCCCGCAGCCTGGCAGCCACTAGAAGGGTCAGAAAGGGGCCGGAGGGCTTTGAAAGCCTCCTCTCAGAAAATCGTAATTATTTGACATGTCTGGCAATTATTTAGGAAACTCTACACACAAAGTGTGTCTTCATTTGACCTGACTTGGTGCTCACCCAGTGAAAACAGCCTCCTTCCGAGGCATGGTTGTCAAAATCAGCAGCGTTGTTTCACATCACAGCGGCTGAGGTGGTGGTAACTGTTGAGGTAAACATCAATTTAATTTAAAAAAAAAACTTAAAAGAAAAACTGGGGAAGAATGTAGCAAGAGTGTAAAGAAGTTGAAACCATAATTGTTGATAAAAATATAAAATGGTACAGCCACTTTGGAAAACAGTTTGGCAGTTCCTCAAATGGTTAAATATAAAATTATCCTATGACCTGAAATTCTAGGCCTAGGAATATACCAAAAAGAATTGACAACATATATCCACACAAAGAACTTCTACATAAATGTTCATAGCAACATCATTCTCTTTTTTTTATTACAGTTTACACTCAACATTTCCGTATTGGTTGCAGCGTACAGCACCACGGATAGACAGTCATACAGGTTACGAAGTGTTCCCTGCAATAACTCAAGTGCCCACCTGACCACACAGTAATTATAATATTGTTAACTGATCCCTCTGCTTTACCGGACATGCCATGCTGATTTTGTAACTATCAATTAGTGCTTTTTAATCTCTTCACCTTTTTTGCCCACCCTCCCCAACACCCCTCTTGTCTTACCTCTGTTCATTTGTTTTCTGTATCTATAAGTCTGTTTTAATTGTTTATTTTGTTTTTTTAGATTCCACATATGTGCTATCATATAATATTTGTCTTTGTCTGGTTTATTTCACTCCCCTACATCCATCCACCCATGCTGTCACAAATAATAAGATTTCATGCCTTTTTGTGGCCAAGTAGTTTTCCATTGTATAAATGTGCCACCGCTTTTTTATCCACTCATCTATTGATAGGCACTTAGGTTCCTCTCATATCTTGGTTATTGCAAATAACGCGGCAATGAACATAGGCATGCATGTATTCTTTCAAATTAGTGTTTTGCATTTCTTTAGTACATACCCAGAAGTAGAATCACTGGGTCATTAAGCAGTAATATTTTTTATTTTTGTGAGAAATATCCATACTGTTTTCCACATAGTAGCAACATTATCTTAATAATCAAAAAATGGAAGCAACCCAAATCCCCATCAACTAATGAACAGATAAACCAAGTGTGGTATATCCATACATTAGAATATTACCCAGCCCTAAAAAAGAATGAAATACTTATATATGCTACAATATGATGAGCCTTGAAAACATCATGCTAAAGTGATTCAAGCCAGACCCAAAATACCACATATTATATGATTTCATCCATGTGAAATGTCCAGAATAGTCAAAGACATAGAGACAAAAAGTGGATTAATGATGGTCAGAGATTGGCAGTTGTGCGGAATTGAAACTGATTGCTAATGGATATGGGATTCTATTTTGGGGTGATAAAAATGTTCTGGAATTAAATAGTGAAGACAGTTACACGGCATTTTGAATATTCTACAAGCCAATGAATTGTATACTATAAGGGGATAAATTTTATGGTATATAAATTATATCTCCAAAAAAAACCCACAACCAAATAAATAAGTTAGAGTCTTGATTAAATGTTATCACCTGAAGAAACGAGGAAAATGACAACACAACATGAGGGAACAAATACTGGATGGGCAGTGAGTAGAACTGAGTACTGGTATTTGTTCGGTCACTAACTTTTTAAGTTGCCTGTACCAAGGTATAACCACTCATTTTTCTAAAAATGAAATAAAGGTATTTGACTGTATAATCAATTTCTATCAAGTTCTATGTAGTCTTTTTTTAATATATTTTATTGATTATTCTATTACAATTGTCCTATTTTCCCCCTCTTTATGCCCCTCTGCCCTGCGCCCTCCCTCCCACCCAGATCCCCTCCCTTAGTTCATGTCCATGGGTACATATAAGTTCTTCAGCTTCTCCACAAGTTCTGTGTAGTCTTAAAATTCTATGACACTATATGTTGAATCATTGTTATCATGATTAGAATCCTTACATGTGAACCCAAAATAAAAAATGTCTTCTTGGTTTCTGGCAAAAAATAACATAGAAAAATAAAATAATGAAATAAAATGAAATAATAAAATAAAATAGTTAGGATTACCCTGTCTGGTGTGGCTCGATGGATTGAGTGCCTCCCTGTGAACCAAAGGGTTGCAAGTTCGATTCCCAGTCAGGGCATATGCCTGGATTGCAGGCCAGGTCCCCAGTAGGGGGCATGCAGGAGATAACCACACATTGATGTTTCTCTTTCTCCCTCCCTTCCCCTCTGTCTAAAAATAAATAAAAACTTAAAAAAATAAAATAAAATAAATGTATTGATGATGCACTGGGCACTATCCTGGGTAATTGAGATATATCATTGAATAAAACATTCAAGACAATACTCTCACTAAAGGTATTCTTCCTTCCTGCCTGCCCCCATGCAAAATTACTATCAAAGTACAGTATTCAAACTTTGAAGTTTCGACACCAGATGAGCTAGCTATAATATTTGTCAACTTACACAAATGTTACACCATGAAAGTATACTAAGACCAAATTTCCGAGGCCACATTTCTTATAAAAATGGACATTCTAATCACCTAACAAGAAGATTATGACCTGAATAAAAAGTCAATGCCAGGGGTTAGATTTAGTGCATCAGTGACAGAAAAACCCTCATCTTGGACCCAGAGCAATAATAACTTCACAGTAACCTTGAAGAAATAAGAATTTCGTAAGCTTGGTTAATAATTTCTAACATACCACCTTATTGTATTTATTAAAATACATTAGATATTAAAATCCAAGCCTAAAATAATTGTGTCATAAATCTTGTGTCCCATCTTTTGCTATCTCCTGCCTCCATTCTAATTAGAATGTGTTCCTTGGCATTGTTTCATCACCTATATTTTTAATGTTTCTCCCACAAAATAGAATCAAACTCTATTTGCCCCACCTCATTTTTTTAAAAGTAGGTCAATGTAAAATTCAAATATAAGATTACCCTGTGTAGGAAAAAATAAACATGGACCTAAGTGTATCTAACTCTGTCCTTAAAATGTGTATAACCATACATACATAGAAACTTGTTTCTATGCATTAGTCTACTTGTGTCTTGTATGTCTAGAAGGCCAGCACTATTCAGAACTGATAACAATAAATGAAGACAACCATCAGCAGACATTTAATTCTATAGAGCTGTTTTGTTTTGTTTTGTTTTGGTAGTTTAAAAACCATACCTAAGTCAATATGTTTTTTCTTATTTCTTATATGCAGGGTTTTTTAAAAAGCACTATTGCTTTTAGTATACATTAAATGTATAGAATCATTTTTAGAGAATTAAAATATTTGATCCTAATCTCAAAATACAATACTGAATATCTGAAATGCAGCATTTAGGTATTGTAAACTTTATTCTTGCTTCCAAACTTTAAACTGTATTTCCTATTTATAGACAATTGCATAAATACTCATAATCTTACATTTTAATACAAGTTAGTATCCACTAAATAATAAATACTAGTCATAGGAAGTCAATTCAAGTCAAGACAATACTGTTATCTGTTATTTCCACACATAGCTAAAAGCTCTCTGAGAAATATAAAATGTGCAGACCCAATACATTGGGTACACTCTGAATTTATTGGCAAAGAGAAAACAAGTAGGTATTTGATGTGTACCATAACTGTTCAGTCACTAATGTAAACATCCTTGGCACACAACTGTTCCAACAATGCCCACTGGGTCCTGCTGGCCGAGCAGAGGGTGCTGCAGAGCCAACACTGGGACCGTTCCCGAACCCTGCAGTAACGTTCCGAACACATGTGCCCGGATTTCTGAGAGGCGTTTCCTACCGCATCCCCTCAGCCTTAAATAAGATGCCATGTCTATCTCCACAGAGCACAAACTGAAGGAAATCGCAGATGCCTGGTGACTCAGTTCCTAAATGAACTAGAAAGATGGCATACCTAGATTGGCCTTTTCATCTGTGTGACTTTAGGCTAATCACTAAACCTCACTGGACCTCAGTGAACACGAAGTATATCACATGGTATATTTTTAATCAGTTATAATATATTTATACGATCTAAGAAAATCAGTCCTTTAAATATGTGTTTTTAACCTAATCAGCAAAAAACCCAGAATATGCCCTATTTGTGATTATGTATTCTTGGTCAAAAGAATACAAAAAGCAGTTAATAGGCGTATTTATAGCTGGAAATAGTTAATGAAGTCATTTCTATTTAGAGAGGAATTTAACAGTTTAAAAACAATGATGGTTAAGTGAATGACAAGTAAACTAATACAAATGTCAGTGAAACTACAATACTTTATAAACATCACTGCTCTATACCAGAGATCAGCAAACTTCTCCTATAAAGGGTCAAATAATAAATAATTTCACTTTGTGCACCATACAGCTGTTTACAACTGCTCAACTCTGTCATTGCAGTGTAACAGCTGCACATGATAAGCAAATGAATATGGCTGCGTTCCAATGAAGTTTTCTTTACAAAAATAAGCTTTGGGCCAGACTTGGCCCAGCGGCTGCAGTTTGGAAACTCCTGTCTATACTATTCATCAAATATTAAAGCTAAATTAATTTTTCCTTTTAATAAATATTCTTGCTACAATCCTAGACATGGGAAGAAAAGAAACCAGTTAAATTTGTTATTTCTTATACTACATGTTTCATACTAGAGTTTCCTCTATTTTTAAAGACAAATTTATGGTCAATATCAGCATCTACAAAGCATTATAATAAAATTGATCAGAAGGTAAATTGAGAACAATTCACAAAATGGATTTCAGGAGCCCTATCATTTATGAAACAAGGCATATTGATTATTAAGACAACACCTCAAAGCTGTATTAATCAGATTTTTCATGCCAGGATGTGCTTTTTCACCGTAAAAACCATTGTTTCCCCTACTAACATTGTGAAATTTTCAAAACCACTATATTTTGTTCTGTATTCAGAGAAGTGGTACCCTTTTGAATAAACAGCTGCCGATCACTTTAGGGGTTTTTGAGCTTAAAATCAAGGTAGATGAATGTTGCAGCTCAATCAAAGCCCAAAACAAAATTATCTCTTTCTTGTGGATTCTTCACAACACCTCTCTTTCAAAAACTGAAAATCGTCAGTGAAACTGAACAATAAGGAAACATAATAAACCAGATGCTTTCTGTCATTTTCCTGTTTTATAACTCATATATCCTGAAAGTGTAATTTATGTCTACATACTAAATAAATGCTGTTGCTAGTAGCCAAGGCCTTATTTGCTGTGAAAAGAGCTATGAACTAATAGAGAGCTGGGTTCTAGTTCTTATCTTGCTGATAACTAGTCATGTGTCCTTGGGTAGTTTAATGCGGCGCAAACATTATGACAAAGAACTAGAAGCAGGGTGAAGACATATAAACCTTAGGGGATCCTAGGACACAGCTTTATTTGAAAGCTAAGAAATATCAGTACTTCTCAATGAGCATCTAGCAATCCATGAGGATGAGTTGGTGGTGAGAAATATAGATGCCTCCATGGATGCAAATGCCACAACGTACTTTGGAGAAACAAGAAGATGGCCAGGAGGAGATGGTCAGGAGAACTCTCTAAAGCAAATGAGAATAGGCATCTCTCTATGTAAAGGGCTACAAAGCTTCCAGATGACTTCTGTGTAATCCAAGCAACTGAGCTTCTTGGCCCTGGAGCGTAATTCAGTTTCTGTGGGCAATGCTATAAAAATAAAAAATAAAAAAGTAACTCTTGGGGGGGATCAGAATTGGGCTTTAAGGCTTTTCCAGCAGAGGGCCGCAGAGAAGGCAAATCCATAACTGAGAAGCCAAGGAAAACGAGGACAGTAAGTAGACACACTCTGCGGAAGGCAAAACTTCAGATAGTTCCCACCTGGAAAACTCTGAGAGAGATTGCCGCAGCTCTTGAGTACTTTATCTTACAGAACACGGAGGACTCCAGTGTGATGTCCAGCCTGAAAGCAGATTACAGTTGCGATCATTGTAATCAATAGGGCGTTGTCCTCTTTCTTCTCTAGATTATGAGCAGTATGCTTATTTCTGACACACACACACAAGAACACATACATGCAAACTGGATATGTGGGTACAAAAGAGTTAAACAATCTCTATTGTTTCAAGAGTTGAAACAATATCAGAACATATTTCTGATTAGGCCATAATCTCAAGAACAACCTCCCCTTTCTTCTCTGGAGATGCAGTGGTGAGAGGAAAGAATCATGTGAGGAAAAGTTAGTCAGCATTTGAGCAATGGGAGGAAGCCTCCGAGGGATTCCTTAGCCCAGAAGATATGTATGTTCCCTCCTAAAATCACAGCTGAGTATAAAATGTTTGTGCATACAGACACGTGGACAGTGCCCAGAGGCTCCAGCTTGATGTCATTGCGTGACAACACCGGAACTCCTGTCTCACCCAGATCCCTCTTGTGTCAAAAGAAAAAAGACTTCAAAAGTTTCATGTTGTAATGGGAACATCAAATTCTTTAAGGACTGAGCCAAGCCTTTGCAGAGTAAGAAGAAAAATGGCAGCAGGGTGAGTAAAACCAGGAAGTGATCAGTCTGTTCCAGACCTCAAAACAGTTACAATGCAGGTCACGCAAGACAGCACGACACAGGATTCAGAATTCACAGAAAGAGAGAGTCTGCAATACCGCCCTGATTATTCGTTGCTAACAACTTTACACTTCACCTGAGAAAGAACGGGTTTTGAATTAGAGAACAATGCTATATTGTTTTTCAAAATGCTATATTGTACCCCCAGATCAGTTCAACAAATCTTTAGTTATGGGGAAAACTTATGCTAAAACGCCATTTTATTTCCTACACACTGGTTCCTAATATACTTGCATTGGGTTCAAGTATCCCATGATAGGACTGTGAAACTGTGGACCCTTCAGGGTGTAGTATATGAAAAGAAAATTTAAAAAAACTCTTGCCTCAATTATGTGGTGTTTATAGAACTCATGCTAAGATGCATTTCTTTATTCAACAAGTAATTATTGTACAACTTCTTTTACTAGACACTGTGCTAGGTGCTGGCTTTGTGCAGGCGTAGGTATACTACCACTGGAAGTTCTGTTCATCTGGGAGGGAAATTGGACAATTTTCAGTTACTTTTCTCGGACAACACAGCTTATATGAACAGTAACCTACACATTATTTGCATTTAGAATGTGGGTTCCATTGAGATCAACCAGTTCCCTCCAGGCATAGTTACAGAATTCTCTATGAAATAGGTCTTGCCTATTTGATTCAAGATATTGATCTTTATCTCAGAATCACCAAAACTAATAATTCAATCTTACCCTTAACCCCCTTACAGCATTTTGTCTTACCCAGGCTTATTTGTGATCCAGTAGGCTTCATTTTAAATTACCCTACAAAGGTGGAAAGTAGTCTTCCCGGACAAGTGGATGGAGTACAAGTTTATTTGACAAAGGTTTTTCAAATAGATCCCAAATCAGCAGGTCTTAGCAGGACCTTGACAGCAATTAGGAAACAGTTTAAACCTCTAGTAACACACTGACACCCTTTGTTTCTAAATGAAGGGGAAAATCCATAGACTTAATCACCTATAACATAAGGAGCAAGGGGAGAAGTTCTGTATTGACAGATGAAAATCCTGGCTTGCATATTCACCCAAACGGGAAGCCATTTTAGCACATCAAAGAGAAAAGCTATAAAGATGCCTTCAGGAAGACCAATATTTTCCTCAAATTGCATTTCTCTAATCCCTGAACTGTGACCAGCAAAGACTGCAGCTTGGAAAATTGATTTTTCAACTACACTTCCTGAGGATTCACCAGAGCTACAAAGTAAAAGAAACAATAATTCTTCTTTGTCCACTACATTGATGAAATAAAATCACATGGTATTTTTATACCCACTAGTATAACTGAGAAATAGTTTTGCAATTGGTTACCTCTTCATGGTAAAAATATTACATTCACTATGGGAAAAAGGTTGTTTATGTGCAATGTGCGGTGATACCTTATACAAGTATTTTGTTCATTTTGATTTCTTTTAGTCTTGTTCAATAAATATTGAACTGCTTGGCCAGTGCTTCTTCAAATATTCTTAAGAAACAGGAAGACTGGAAATAAAGTATGGCTTTAGTCTCATGCTTTAGTTGTAACACAAAGACAAATAAAACATGAATCCAGCCCCCAAGGAATTATAATCCAAACATTGTTTTATACTACAACAGTAATGTAAACAACCGAAATAAAGAATTGCCTTGGTAATAGTGCACTGTGTGTTTCTACTTTAACAGTTGTGACTTCATAGTGCCATACGCCATCACGTGTAGGCTGATAGAGCAGACATACTTCACAATCCATCAAAAAGGACAGTTTTGTTGAAGGGCCGAGTGTTCCGCTGGGTGTATGTCCAACCACCAGCAAGAAGAATATTTCTTAAGTATATTAAAAGGAGTAACACCTTCATCAAGGACAATAGATTTTTAATTGCCTCCCCTTAGCATTTCCAGAAGCAACAGAAGAATTTTCTTTTATCTTGTCCTCTCGGGTCACTTTTGTAGACTTTTCTGGTACTTCCTTGTTTTCACCCATAAATAATACAACAAAATGACATGAGCACATGTCATCTGGAACCATTAATTAAGATTGATTTACACTTAAAAGGTATCTTACCTATTTTTTCTTAAACTTTTTATCAGTTATCTTTATCTTCTAGCATTTGATTTTCTTTCTTGTCAAAAAATTAGTAACTCAGCAGCTCAGTCATTTTAGCACTATTATTGATTTTCAAGCCATGTTGAATTTTAAAAGGTTATTTTTCTATCAATTTTTATCTTGGGCAAGGTCCACATAGCACCAAACAAGAGGTAATAATTACTTAGGTTTTATTTCTGTAAGAAGTTTGCAAGTTTCTTATGGATAGGATTTGTTCAGAATGCACCTATCTTTAAAGTAGTATAGTATTTGGCAGTAACTACTTTGTTTTCCATAAATAAGATTGTTATATTTATTGGGTTTTTTTTTTAGCATTTGATATCTACCTTTTAACATCTACTGAATCCTTTTTAAAACTCTAGTTATTCTTTAGCATTCTCTTCCTTTGTTGAATGAGAGATGAGGAGATCTAAATTTCAGTGGCCTTAACTTTTTAAAGAAATTTCACTTATCTGGACTTTAATTTCATCCTATGTAAAAATAGAGATAATGGGTTAGGTGGTGTATGTACAAAGGTCCTTCCAACACTAAAAACCTAAGTGTCATAATGAAATTTTCTAAGATTAGATTCAGGATATATGCCTATCTAGGCCAACTGGCTCAGAATATTTAAACTTAAAATCACATGAAAGGTCAACATAACATTTAAGTTTCTACTTAATATAGCATTTAAGTACAGATACCTCCAAAAAATTAGTAAGCACATATGCTTTTCTTTAGAATATAAATGTTTTTAATAAGGGTAGCATTGTTCTGCAAAACAGAAGGAGAAGTCAGATCAATGGTCATAGTTTGCAGCGACAGATCCAAGCTCAATGTATCAAGACCTTTCAAATAATCAGAGTTTTCCAGTAAATGTACTAGCCGCCCACAGGGTGTTGGGTTACCTCCTCCAGGGAATTAACACAAAATCCAACTAACCACTTGGCATTAATGAGAAATCGGACTAAAGGATCTTTAAAGTTCCTTCAAATCCTGAGACTTTGGCTATTAAGACACAGGAAAGATTTCTGAATTTATTTTCAAAACACCAGTCTCTTTCCAACAATCAGATGTGTTAAGAAATAGAAAGCCTTTTCATTAATTGTTTCATCAAATTTTATAGTGCCTAGCCATTAGGGTACAGGCAATTTTAAAGATCGGGACTTACAGACAGCTCAAGAGGTACTTGTTTTTTCACAAAAGGGTTAAGTACATGGCAGAGTCCATATTAGTAATTGGATTTATGATATTTTGCACTACAGGAAAAAAAGTCAGTTACAATGGGTAGAAACTACAGCCTACTATGTTGTTAAATTAGATGGACAAGTAACAGTCCTCTGAATTTTAAATTTTCATTGTCATCCATACACAAAGTCATTCCTAGAAAATTCATTAAATATATGAAGAACCATGGCTTTAGCAGTTTAAGTTTTAATTATCTGAAGAAATTATTACTATATGGATTACAAACTCTTTTGAAAATCCAAAAAAGCAAAGGACATGGGATCATAAACACAGGTCACATGGCAGTGGCTCCTTTCTCATCCCTTTCTAACTCTACATCATTTAGAGGAGGTTTATCTTTGAAATCTTAACTGTATATGGAGAAATTCATTTATGCTCCACTGATGATGATATTTGACTTATTTTTTTTCCGTAAATTTCAAATCATTGCTAAATTGATCTGACTTGTTGAGTCATAGAGATAGTCTTGCCTAAATGATATTTGAACTGTATTGTGTTGCAAGTAGAAAGAATTGATGAGGAACTTTATTCCCTATGCCTGAGCAAGCATCTGAAAAATGGCTTCAGAGATCAGAATCAAGGACAAAAAAGTGGAGTCCTGGGAAGAGACTGGTTATTAGAAATCAAATGCCTCTAAACAAGCAGGATCTATATATGTTCACCCAAGTGTACTGGGCAATTTACTTCAGAAGGCCAGGAGATAAAGGGTAACCTCTGAAATGAGAAGAGAGCAGAGAGACCAAAGATCAGGAGAATTTCTACTAGCAATCGAACAGGACCTGACAACGTACACAATTACATCCCAATAATGCAGGTACACTAGTAAGTTTCTTGCTATTTCCATACTGTAATTGATAGACCTGAGCCCAGAAAACCCAAGCAAACTGTCAATGCAGCTAAAGGAGCTGAAACATTAGAGCTGATGATCAGTCAAAACAAACAGGAAAGATATCCCGAAACACAGAACTGCTAGCAGAGACAAATTAAGATCTGAATAAAAATGCATGCACTCAAGACTTTTTCAAATGAAGCCAAAAGATTTCTGGGAATCAAAAGATACAATTCCCCAATTTAAAATTTCAGCAGATGAGGGGAAGGATAAGGCACTATTGAGACCTAAATTCTTGTAAGAAAACTCAAATTATCTTAAAGTATAGAACAAACTACAGAGATTAAAATCACAAGGGGAAAATAATGTAAGAGAATTAAAGGATAGACTCAAAAAACCTTACATGAGAATAATATTGGTTCCACCAGAGAAATAGGAACAGATGGAGGAAAAGCAAATAATATTAAAAGGAAAATTTCCCCATGATGGGGAGAGACCTGAGTCTGCAGATTTAAAGGGCTCACCACGGGCTGGGTTAATGAGAAAAGATCCACAACTAAGCACATCCTGGTAAACTTCTTAAACACTTAAGGCAACTCTGAAAAAATACAGACTTTCCAGCAGAAAGAATAACTTAGCTAAAATATAAATTAAAATCCGACTGGTACCAAGCATCTCATCCTCAATCTGTGTTAACTAGCAGCATAATAATAACATCCACAGACCACTGAAAGGAAAGGACAATAATTCAAGAATTCTATACCCAAACAGTTTATCGGTTACTGGTTGAGGTTAAAGGAAAATATTTTAGGATGTACAAGACTTCCCAGAATATACCACCTATGTACTTCATCTGAAAAAAGCACTGGAAAAAATTTCATAATTAAGAAAAAGGTCAGTAAATGTTAGTTATTAGTAGTATTGTTTCTATATTATCTTGCAAAAATACAAATTGGGTAAGAGAAGAAAACAGTAAATCCAATCCAATGTAACAATAAATAGTATAGAAAAAGAACTTCCAAATTAATAAGGGGGAGGGTGATCAGATTGAATAGAAACTTGATCAAAACAGAAACAATAAAGAAAAATAAAATGTGGAAATAAAAATTGAGTATTATCTATAAAGTGATTCTAACATTGGTTGGGGAGAGGAAAGCCCAGCGGCAGGATGTTTTAAAGTAAGTGATTTTAATAAAGGAATAGGCAGAGGTGTTATGTAAGAGAAACCAAATGGAAAGGGGAGGAAGGCAGAGCAAAATTTAACATTAAATACACCAATAGGATAAAACCAATATAATATTAATAGAAATATAA
>PVJI01027990.1:0-17026 GCA_004026765.1 Micronycteris hirsuta
ACGCCCACGGCAGAAAGCGTACAGCCTGTTTGATGAACGTGTTTCGTGTAGAAGGGGCTATGCCAGTGGTTAATAAACATTCCTGGCTTTTCTTTAGGTACTCAGCTTGTGCCTTTTGCCATTTTAAAACCGTTTAAGGTGTGGGGAGGTCATGAACCCGCATCTCCTAGGGACCCCTGGGTTCAGCCCGGCGTCAGTCCGGGATATGGATGTCCTTCCTGCTCTGTTCAGAGGGATGAGCGCTCCCATCTTCTCGCTTCAGAAACTGCAAAGTACTGTCACACATCGACACCTTCGAAGGGCCGCTTGGTCTCGGTACTGATGGCTTTGGGAGCAGGCAGACTAGGGAAATCACTTCAGGAGATGTAACAGCCAGGGCGGGCTAGGTCACGCCCCAGGAGTGAGCAGCACCCGGGGATCCGAGGCTCGGAAAAGTAAGGGTTATTTCTCGCTCATGTAGCACGGCCCCCACTGGTTGGCAAGGGGGCTTTGCTCTCACATCCTCACTTGTCACCATGTCGGAGTGAGAGAGCTCTGGGCATTGACAGAGGTCTTGGGAGGGGCTGGGGCTGACGTGGCCCCTTGCTCCTTCCAGAACTCACGGACCAGAACTGTCTCGCGGTTCCTTCCCACCACGAGAGACCAGGAATGATGGTCAGACATGTGCCCGGGGTCGGGGGTGACCACACAGTGGGTGAGCATATGCTTTTCATTGGAAAGACAAGCCAATAGCCTAATTCTGGAATTGAGACACATGCTGTGACTCAAAGGGTTTATGCCGCGTCTCTCCGGGCGCCTGGGTCCCGGCCTCTCAGTCCTCACCCCCCACCCTCCCTGACGCAGGTTCGGGAGCGCATCCCCTCCCCGCTGCCTCTGATTTCCTCCCTCCTCCGCCTGTGCCTTGGAGCACCTTCCTTCGATGCCGTTCCTCCTGGCGACCGCTCTTTGGGGATAAAGAGGAGACGGGCCGGAAGGCTGCTGCCGCCCGTCCTTGAACTCGCTTCCCAGCACCGGCCTGTGGAGCTGGGCTCCTGTCTTGCCGTGTGTCCGCTGGCGTCCAGCCTTCCGGCTGTGCTGGCCTGTGCACCTTGCTGCTCCTCCCACCTTCCTTTGTCCCGCTGGGTCGGCTAGACTGACCCCCCCCCCCCTCCCCTGCTCCTCCGTTCATTCACTGCGCCGCCTCCAGCCCCTCTCCACACGCATCACCTCCACGGTGCTACAGCATCTCACAGCCCGGCCTGGGCGGGGGCTCAGCTGCTTCAGAGCGAAGTCCCAAACCCACACCAAAAGGTTGAGGGTTCGGTCCCCCCATCGGGGCACGTACAGGAGGCAACCAATCCATGTTCCTCTCTCTCTGTGTCCCTTCCTCTCTCTCTCAAGCCAATGAGCATAGCCTTTGGTGAGGATAAGTGTGTATATTTATGTAACTTCTAATAAGAAAATCCCAGGAAAGTGCCCACTCACTGGCGCCCCCGTGGTCCCTTCCCCCAGAGCGAACCTGCTCTTTCCCGCATGTCAGGATGAAAATGGACGTGTGTGGGTGAGTTCACGTACTGGTGTAGATGCGGCCCCTCCCCTCGTGAAAGGGGTCTGAGCAGAGACTATCTAAACGTGTCCGATCCTCCTGTGAAACTTCTGTAGAGGTAGAATCACCTTCCGGGGCAGTGACGGGGATACCTGAGCGTCACACAGACGGCCCCGGGTGCCGTTCATGTATGCACAGACACACTTCTTCCTCCCCTCCTCAGTCTCGGAGGACCTGCGAGATCCCCCACGCTGTGCCCAGTGCCGGGCCAGGCGCTGGGAAGACGGTGGACTGGTCTCTGCCCTTGGGAACCTCTGGGTCTCCATGGTGAGCCGGTCCATTCTTGGGGACCCCGGCGGATAATTCAGTCACGACAACAGCTCTGGGCTGCAGAGGTGTGTTGCGAGCACAGAGTGGGCGCCTGTCTGGCTCACCTAGAACTTTCCACGGAGCCTGGCCTAGCGGCAGTGCTCGGAAAACGTGTGTTGGCTGAACCAGAGAACATGGCGGCCGTGAGGGTGATGAGCTGGGGCTGGTCCCTCTGCACATCGCTTTCTTGGGAGTGGCACTGGGACATCGGAGGAGGCGTCTCTGGGGTGACGCCTGATGTCCCCCACTGTGGCTTACCACCCCTCGGGAATGCCTGTATGTCCCCTCGACACGGGACTGAGTGGGCAATAGGCAAGAATGTGTCTTTGCGTAATCAGCACTCACCCTCCATCCGGAATCATGGCCAGAAAGCCCTGTCCCCCTGTGTCCCAGGCACTTGCCCCCTTGGGGTCGGAGCCCCACGCAAGAAGCAGGACCAGTGGGCATGGCGGGAGGCAGCTGATAGCGGCGAGCTGAGACGGATGTATGTGAGGGTCTGTCTTTCTCAGAGCAGGATGTGGTTTCCTAGCCGGCCCATGGGAAGCAGGCAGAGGAAGATGGGGCTGTTTAGAAAGGGATGCCAGTTTCCCCCCGGGAGCTGGGGAGGGGCCTCTGCCGACACCCTGGTCTCCCCTGTGCGGTGCCCGCAGCCAGTCACTGCAGGGCGGCCGCTCCCTGCCCTCTGGTCCCCCGGGGCGGAGAGTGTCGGGTGCAGCTATTGGCTGCCTGGGCCAGTGGCAGACACTGTGGTCGCTGGCAAGCTGCATTAAAAGCCGGGAGTGTCTCCGGTTGCGAGAACCGGGGGCCCTGGGCGTCCACTGCTCACACCGGCTACAGGAGCGCTCTCTGACCGGCGGGGATGAACGCGTCCAGGCTGCCCGGGGTGAACAGATTGAAGCGATTCTGGAGGGTGAGTAAAGGAGACAAGTCAACTTACTGGGGGAACAAAGTTTAACGTGGGGGAAAGACTCGGAAAAATCTAGCGTGCTGTTGGAGATGTCCAGTGTGATCCTTGCGTTGTCTCACAGCATGC
This sequence comes from Micronycteris hirsuta, assembly GCA_004026765.1. Lineage (NCBI taxonomy): Eukaryota > Metazoa > Chordata > Mammalia > Chiroptera > Phyllostomidae > Micronycteris > Micronycteris hirsuta. Next base: position 2,928 of record PVJI01027990.1, read on the forward strand.
CCGTGGGAGGTTCAGCTGTGTGCTTTTGGCACCTGGCCCAAAGGTCAGAATTTAATTTTAACTGATCTGTAGCAGGCACCATCGGCAGCCAGTCCAGCACTGGGTATTGACTGAGAGACAAAGCCTCTTTTTTTTTTTTTTTCCGTAAAAGGCAGGTCAGCATAGCGGCCACAGAATGACGGCTCAGTCACTGGACTGCCGCCCACGCCTCCCGCAGCAGGTTCTGACCTCGCCTCAGGGGCCAAGTTGAATGTCATTGCCTGCAGTGCACTGGAACCAAGTCTGTGTTTTCTCTTGGGCTCGGTGGTCTAGCAGAAGTGCTGTGTGCGTGGACAGGAGAAAGCTAAGCAAATCACAAGCTTTGTACGGCCCAATTAAGGCATCGGACGTGGTACGGTGGTGTTGGCACCACGCACCCTCCAAGGGCACGGTGCCAAGGGTAGAGAGACCACGGCCACGGTCCTCGGTGCTAAGCAGATTAGCACCAAGCTGCCTCATAGCAGACGGGGGCATCTGGAATTCCTGCTTCGGCCCCTTCCCTGGGAATGATCACACACCGGTGGGAAGCAGTGATTGTTTCCTGTCGACAGACTCCAGATTCAGAGCAACAAGTAAAGAATTCGTTCCTGGGTAGTCTTGGGGGATTTGGGGAGACGGGTGTACGTGCCGCCTGTTGGGATCAGCGTCCAGTCCCTTGAGTGCTGTTTAGGACTAAGGAAGGAAGGGAGAAAAGGAAGGAAGGAAGGAAGGAAGGAAGGAAGGAAGGAAGGAAGGAAGGAAGGAAGGAAGGAAGGAAAGAAAGAAGGAAAGAAGGGCCCCAAAGCTGATTTTCAGTGCCCCCCCCAATATATAATACAGAACTGGAATAAAATCATGGGTGAGTTCCCACCTTGCTTTAATGTTATTCGACTCTACGATGTTTTGTGTGCTAATGTTAGCACCAGGTCATTCGAGTTTGCTGGATGAATAAATCACAGGCAGGCAGCATTACCAAATGCGTATCTGACTCTGGGTAAGCGGTTCTAAGTCATTTAGGGCGCCTAGGGTTATAGATGCTCTGCCCATTATTCCGTGAGTCCTAATACCTCTTTACTTGGACTTCTAATGCTCATCAATAAGTTTGCCAGTAATTCTGAAATTACTTCCTGAAGCAAAGATCTACATTCAGCTGAGTAGAACCAAAGTCATTTCTTCCCAAACTGAAGCGTATGTGTTGTGGATACATGGATGTTTCATCCGGTTAAACAAGAGCAAAGGAAAACCTGTAAATGGTGATGCTCTGTGGAAGCACAGAGGCAGCTTGCCCAGCCCTGGCAGGAGATCCATCCCACCCCTGACCCGCCATCCCCTTGACCTTGGCCCAGCGGCTTAATGTCCTTCATTTTCCATCTGTAAAGGGAGTATGTCTTCCCGGCTCTGAGATGCAGTCCGAGCACATGGAAAGCAGATTGCTCTCTGCTCTAAATTCCCCAAGTATCTGTCCAGATTGTGTCTGAAAAATTCCAATTCCATTTGGCCGCTAGTTGTTAGAAGGCTCCGAGGGGGCTGTGTTGAAGTCGTGCCCAGACTGAGAAGGTCTCTCCCTGCAGCGTCTGGTGGAACGGGTCGAGGACCCGTGGAGAATGTCAGAGCACAGGAGGATCATGGGTTGTTTCTCTTTCACAGCCTCAGCTTCGTTTTAGCCCTTAACCTCTCCGATGATCTGAAAATGTATTGCATTGTACACCCCAGTGTTTCAGATGAACCCCTCCATCACCCTGTCTGGAAGGGAGGCCCCAGGGCACCCCATGAGAGAGTGTGTGAGGCTCCCACACGCTCCACCCTCCCGTCAGCCCCGCCCACTGCGAGGAAGACGAGGCTCGATAGAAATAGACCCCGGGGCTTCTCCAGCCAACAGCTCAGCCCAGAGAGGGCCGCGCACTTCCAACCCATCTCCGAAGAATTCCTTAATTATTTAGGGACGGGGAATTTAAATGGGTGATGTAATTACTCTGTAGTCGCAGCTCTAAATTATTCATCCCCTTCCTCATGGTGGTTTTATTGCTAGTCACTCCAGACTATTGTTAAGACAATTTTTAAAAATCAGAGATAGATGAGAAAACAATTTCGGAGAAAGGATTTAAAAGCCTCTGAGTGGCTCTGCAGCATGTCCTCCAACAGCCAACGCCAAAGCCAACCGCTTGCCTTCCTGCAGGCTGGCTGCCTGGCGTCCTGACCCCAGAGTGGCCCCCGGATTTCGTGAAGAGACCACTTCATGGTCGGGATAAGTTCAAGGGAAGCCTGTCCGTGCTGGTCTGTGGCCAGGGCTCCTTTCAGGGCGTAGGTGTAAATTTCAAAATCTGCATAAAACTCTGATACTACTCATTTAGCCTCATTACAAACGGTGTCGATTGTCCCATGGTTCTGGTAGCTTCTGTATAATTATATATATTTTTTCACTGGTAGCAAGTGGAAATAAGAGAGGTGCTGTTTCGGTGAAGCCATTGCAAGTCCTGGGCACGAGGCAGAGACAGGAACGATCTGCACAGCTTAGCGGTGTACCGTAGCCCGGTGACTAATGGATGTCACCAGGAATCTGTCCGCCCTGGTCTGGGATCCCAAGTGACAGCGTTCTGTTCCCGGTCTGGCAGCAGAAACCTATGTACGAGGAAAGCTGGCCCAGGCTCGACGGAGGACACAGAATCGATTTGCTTGTTTTCCCCATGGACTTCTGCTGCTGACGCAGTGACATGAACCGACCCAGACTTGACCGCCGAAGCACAGCCGTGTGGGATTTAGCAGAGCCAGGAGTGGGACGCGAGAAATCCCATCTCGCCGGTGGTTTCACCCCGGTGGGCACTCGACCTCCCCGAGCCTCAGGTCGCTCACCTGTGGGACTGGGGGAGGAGCGTGGCCGTCCATCAGGGCAATTGTCTGCCCAGGCAGTATGGCTTTCCAGAACTGTCCCCTGCCCGGTCTCGGCCCTAGCCCAATCGAGGCAAAGTCACCGTGGGCGGGGCCCACAATACCAATACATGTACGTTAAGTTCTAAGGTCATTCTCACGGGCGGCCAGAGTGAGAACAATTACACCACCTGACGGCCCGTCTGCCTGCAGCGTTCTACATACTAAGAGTCTAATGGTTACATTTCGCAGTCAAAGTGCTACACGGCTTGTGCTGCGGCTGTGGCGCTTCTTCCTCCTGGGCCGGGCTGGAGACGGCGAGCTGAAAGCTGGCAGGCAGAAGTTACGAAGGACTTGACCCCCCTCCCCGCTCCCCTCTCAGCGGCTTTTCTCACCATTAGGCTGTGAGTCTCCAGGGGCCGTCCGAATCTTCGATTCCCTATCGGGACACTTTCGTCCTCAGAGCCATGAACTCTAGTTCTCAGGGTGAATGAAAATAACGCTTTCAAATACGAGCTTGTCTTCGGTGCCACGAGGTCCGATCGGGTGTTAGGCGTACAGAGCTAACTAAGACGCCATCCTGGCTTTAACTGATTTGCAGTCTAGTGGGACAATACGCGTGGCTGTGCGTTTTGGGGCGTCTAAGCCCGATGTGGCTGGCTGAGCGATTTCCCATTCTCAAAAATGTTTCATACGCGTTCGGACCTAGAAGGCAGGCCCCACCCCCTCCTTTGCCCACTTAAAGGTGGCTGAGCCATGGTGGGGCAAGGTTCCGCTCTTCTGTCCACACGGGGTCCGAGAAACACAGAGACCCCAGCCCGCCCCCTGCCCCGATTCTCGGATGGCAGCGCATTGGTGCTCAGCAAACCCGTCTGTGCCTTTAAGCGTGCAGGCCAGTGTGTGTGTGTCAACGGGAGAGGAGATGGTGGGCAGCTCATAGGGAATAGTACGAGCTGGAAAGCCAGTCTGAGACACAGGCGCACTTTGGACTCATGCCCCGAGGGGTCCCCGGCAGCCCCCGGGGCACAAGGTCGCGTCTTCCTGCCCCGGGTCTGCCTCCGCATCCAACCCGCAGTGGGATTTCCTCGGATCTCAGAGAGAAATGGCATTCTGGGCCCTTGGGTCCCAGTCCCGGCTTGGCCTCAGGGCACAGTGTCGCCTTCTGCTGAGCTTTGTCTCTTCTGGGGTGTGCTGAGGCCGGGCCAGACCCTGCGCGTGTTCCTTGGACAGCCTGGGTCTCCCGAACCACTGTCTTCCCGTTGTGAGAAGAAGGTGGGGAGAGGTCAGACGGGGAGCGCCTCCTTTCCCGCTCAGGGACCCCGGCCGCCCGCGGGGTTGAGGGGAAAGGCTTGGGCGTTGCACTGGGGTGTGGGTGTGGATTCAGCCACAGCCCGTCTGAACGCAGGCAGGCAGGTTCCACCTGGTGAGCCCACTCGAGGCGAAGCCGTGAACCCCCCCTCCCCCCCGCCACAGGGCTTGTAGGATGAAGATGGCATCTGCTAGTGTCTGCAGCAAATGCAGGCACTTCGTGGGCGCTCAGGGGAGGGTGGCTGCGTGCACCCACGTGGGACGTTCACTCTCCTACTGCAAGTCTCTGTTCAGTGGCTGCGGGATATGGCAGGGTGGGGGTGGTGCCTGGCGTGGCCGCGGGGCATTTTGAAGCCTCTCAGCCTCCCAAGGCGGGGGAGCAGGTGACGCCATCCTGCAGGTGGATGTCCACCATTCCCACCCTCCTTCCCGTATTTCTCTGAGTTGAGACCCATGAGACTGTGTTGGTACTGGAAACTCTCTGTGGTCTGGCTTCTGTGTGTGTGTGTGTGTGTGTGTGTGCGCGTGTGCGTCTTCCCACACAAACCAGATTGAAGAGGGAACACAAAGTAACAGAATGTAGTGCATTCAAACAGTTTCACTTCTCAGAGTCTGCCCGAGTCACAGAAGGACAGCCTTGGGGGCAGGTGCGTCAGGCAGAAGCGGCCTTGGCGTTGGACGTGGCCTTGAACACCATCCCTTTGGAGAACGGGCTGAGTATCTTTTTAACCAACACTCAAAAATTATTAATTTGGCTCTTTATTCATGAACATTAAAAGCTGGAAGTTAATAAATATTTTATGATCCTAAAGCTCAAATGCAGGCCTGGTGGATGTTGTGGGTTGAAGAGCCAAGGACAGGAAAGCAGCCTCCTCTTTCCAGAACCGACAAAATCAATGTCAAGTGGGCCGCCCTCAGCCGGCCCGCGTGTGACTGGCATCCGCCAGAGCGGCCGACCTCGGACGGGACGGTGCAGCCGGGAAGCCTCGGCGTGGCACCCCCCACTCCCCCCACCGAGGTCTCCAGGTCACTAGCGTGTCTTGCCTCTTCTGCCTCTTCCCAGTGAACTTCGCAGGGATGCCCCGGGCTGGGGAATAGAGTTGAGTCTCGCCACCCATTTGCCAGAAATGTCATGGCTTCAAAGAACTGCAACGCAGGCCTTCCTTCTGGGAAGGTGAGAGGTTCCCGGGCTTGCCTGTATCTCCGAAAGTCAGCGGTCAGTCTTGGAATAACAAGTCGGTTAGTCTTTCTTTCCTGTGGCTGTGGCTGGGATGAAAAAGGGCCCAAGTGCACAGTTCGTCCATATCGTATCATTTTTTCCCCTCCGAATACGCCAGTTTTCTTTAAAGTTTTTTTCCCTACTCCTACGGAACCAGAAGCGATTCTTGGGGGTTTGCTACTGATTAAACAGGTGGATGAACCTCTCGGATGGGCTGAAAGAAACGAGGATAAATAGGGCTTCTCTTTTCCGAAGGTCAGAAAAACAAACAAACAAACCAGAAATGCACCTTGTGCGCTGGCAAGGGCTGTTACATCTTAAAGAAAAAAGAAGAACATTGAGGAGACTTTTCATGGGGTGGTCGTTCGGGGAACTGTTTCGAGCCCACAAAATCTTGAGGGTTGCATTGCTGGTGCTCAGGGGGGAACCTAGAAAGTTCCTAGTACCAGGCACTTCAAAAGAAAACCCGCCGCCGATATTTTACAACGGGAAGCGTTCAGAGGTGAGACGTGCGTTCTCAGACTTGGCTGATCGTGAATAACAAAGAAACAGCTGATGCTGACGGCTTGGCAGACGGACACAGGAACTGGGCGGGTGGGGTCAGGGGGTCTGTGAATATTCCGGTATTCGGGGAGGGATTCACTCGGTTGAGGTTCTATGCTTTGATTCTGTCACTGGCCTGGACCCAGTCACAGACTGGGAAGACGCGTGCAGGAAACACAGACATACCTGTCAGATTTTTAAAGCATTGCGGTGGAACCGGGCACTGGTCTCTCAGTGAAGAAAAGAATGATCATTATCCTTGGCCGTGAACATGCAGAGAACCCTCTTTGGTGCAAAGATGGACTCGTCGCGGTAGCTTGAGTGGTTCTCTGGTCCCCTGATCTCGGCTGCCGCCTCTGTGAGAGAGCGGTGAGGTCACCGGTCCTGTGTGGTTTTGTGAGCAGTACATGAGATCCCAAACGGAATGTGTAAGCAGAGGGTCTGTCACTCCTACCACACGCTTTTCTTCTGTTTTCTCCTTCTACGAGCACTAGCTCGTATTTCAGGGTTTAGCTGCAGCACATAGACTAAGGGTTGTGGCCATGTTAGTATCTCTTGGATGGGTGGCTGGCTGGCTGGCTGGATGGATGGAAGGATGATGGATGGATGGATGGATGGAAGGATGATGGATGGGTGGGTGGATGGATGGTGGATGGATGGTGGATGGATGGATGGTGGATGGATGGTGGATGGATGGATGGATGGTTGGATGGTGGATGGATGGAAGGATGGGTGGGTGGATGGATGGGTGGGTGGATGGATGGATGGAGGGATGATGGATGGATGGTGGATGGATGGATGGTGGATGGATGGATGGTGGATGGATGGATGGATGGATGATGGGTAATGGGTGATGGGTGCATGGGTGGATGGAGTGAACTTGAATCCGGTTTATGCCTACCTTACTTTATGACTGACTGCGATTCTCTTAGAAAGACGTCCAGCCTGAGTTTAATCAGTTTGCAGATATTGCTGTCACCGTGCTGGTGCGAGCATTACCACATCACCTGAGAACATATTTATCAGTTCGGAAAAGGAGGCAGGAAAGCAAACCACATGCAGGCTAAGCCCCTCGGGGGACTGAGGGTGTGGATTTCTCCATGCCTGAGCATCTGCCTCCTCCGCGGGAGGTTTGCAGGAACCTCTTAGAGAAGAGGTTTGCCTTCTCTCTGCAAAGATCTGAAAGGGAAAATAAAGTCTCCAGCTGTGTGGAATTACCCTCGAATTTCCGTTTTTTTTCTCAGTTGCAGAACTTGTTGAAAACTCCTATTTTCTATAGGGTGAGCCCATATACAAATAACAAACTTCTCCCACCTCTAACCGCCCCCCAAAAGTTAGCTGGCGCCTGACTTCCAGTTCACCTAACAGACGTGTCACTCCCCTGACTGCAGCTGGGCACCAGGCCCAGCTGGACACGTTTGGACAGACACATAATGAGGCTGTGACGGAACTAGCCTCCTGGTGCAAGGGTTTGGCGTGAGGAAGCACCGGGCGGTGTGTGAGGTGCCGGTGAGAGACAGGGATGAGCGCCCCCAGAACCCTCCAGCAGCTGGCTGCACCTGGAAGGCAGGGAGCTTGGGGGAAAACCTCTAAGAGGGGATATTTCAGTTAGAGACTTAAAAATAAGTCCCTATATCCCCATATGAACCAAATGGGTTCCAAGCAGAGAAAACCGTGTACAAGGTGTCAAAACATGAAAATTGATGGGCTCTTACCCAAACAAGAATATTGCACCCCAGCTAGGGAGCTAGGTGTCCCCTAGGTGTCAGGTAGGTGTCCGAGGTGGGATTTGGAGCCGGGGTGCCTGAGACGCCCCGAGGCCAGGCGGGGAACTCATTCCCATCAGGGAGTGAGAGTGAGACCCAGGAGTGACTTCAGATAGGAGATGTAGAAGTCCATCCATCCCCCCGTTCGGCGTGTCCCGTAAATAATACTTGGAGATGATCCTCCGTGTGTGCGTGTGTGTATTAAGGTGAGCAAAACTAGAGGCTCTTAGGAATGCGTTACCTTCCGTTGCCATGGAGGAGCGAACCAACTACGCGTGTAGCCTGCAGGAATCCTTCTCCACGGCTGTTTACTTGCAAATTTCAAAACCAGATGGAAAAGGTTGGAACGACTTCGCTATAAATAAAAAGCACATTATACTTGCAGATCCTCTGCAGCAGTGCAGCTGGGCCTCACCTGAGTGCGTGGCTGTGCGCCGGACACCTTAGCGGGGGACTCCTGATGTCCTGCGGGTCAGGCTCCGGGGGGACGCGTCCCGGGGTCTTCCCTTCTGAGCTCCTGCCTTTTCTTTGTGCGTAGAAACAGGGTCGTTTGTTGCTCGATCAATGTCGCATTTTGCCGGTTCTCATTCACTCACTCGGAGGGTGCGGGTCTGGACAAACTGGTCCTCGGGGCAATTTCTGCTTTTTTCGTTTTAAAATTACCCCAGCAGTTAAGCATTACACAACCCTGACTGGGTCACAAAGATAACCCTACTTCCAAGCGGATGCAGGTCTGAATGAAGCCCTCTGTCGTTATGCGGATGTCACATAATGTCACGTGCCTGCGTGTGTCAGTCAGGGTTCCAAAGGCATGCATACTTATATTTATAGGTATTTATTTTATAAAAGAGCTATGTTGTAAGGACTTGGCTCACACGTTTGTGGAGACTCACAAGTCCCAAGATCTGCAGGCGAGCTGGCAGGCTGGAGACCCTGCCTGAACTGATATTTGAGTCAAGGTCAAAGGCCACAGAAGACCAAAGACTCAGCAAAAAACAAACACACAGTCAAGCAGAAACAAGACTTCCTTCTAACTCATGCGAAGGCCAGCTTTTTTGGTCCGCTCTAGGCCTTCAACTGCTTAGGGGAGGCCCACCCGCATAAGAAAGTGCAATCTGCTTTATTCAGTTTTCTGATTCAAATGTTAACTGCATCTGGAAACAGCCAGCATACTATCTGACCAAGTGACTGGGGAACCCATGGTCCAAACAAGTTGACACATCACATTAAGCATCACAGGGCATGGGGCTGTCAGAGGATTCCAAAGGCCTCTGTCCTTTGCTGGGCAACTTGACCTTCCTGCAGTCTCTCCGTGCAGGGCGTTTGCTGAGGGCTGTGGAGGATGGGAGGAGCTGGTCCAGCCTGGTGTTTGTTTCATTATCCTGTCCTTCCGAAGCCAAAGCCCCTTCCTCAGCCTTTCCCTGATAAAGCACCCGTGAACACACCTCTGCTTCCTATCGGTCATCCTTGGGGTCCTCCCAAATGCTTGTCACTTCCATCCACACACCTGGACTGCTGGTTTTCAAGGAGATTTTCCCACAGGTGGGAGTTCTGGTGGAGGCACCTGCAGGGATCCACCTGAAGTTGGTTCCAGATGCTGCCTCCTGAGTCGGGACCTCGGCTCCCCTCCCCCTTCCACACCCTCTCCCGCCTGCCAGCTCCGCGGCTGTTTCCAGGTTCAGGAGCATCGGGAGAGAACTTCCTGGTCGTGTGTAGACTTTCAGCCCATAGATTGCGCTGGGATCTCGAGCCCGTGTCTCTGTTATGACCTGGGTCACATCTCGTCCCGTCTTCAGTGGGGACGGCTGGTAAACCAGCCGTGGTTGTCCGTGCAATTGCACGCATTTCCTTTCCCCTTGCACATCATCTGCCTTCATTCCCACACTGCCCTAGGGCCCAGTCAGGACTCGTCTTTCTGGCGAACAGGCGACTTTGGACAAAGCTGACTGGGAGCTGTGTTAGGGTGACAGCCGGCGCTCATTCACGCGTTTGTTCATTATGGGTGGAGTTTGCATGTGGACCTGGTGCTGCGTTGCAGTGGGAAGGAAGAATCCGACGGCATCGGTGGCCTCCGCAGCCTCTCTGAGACCCGCTCCTAGTCGTGCGGAGCCCGTGGGTGACACCAGGCCCTCTGAAGGCTGGTGGGGGCGGAGAGCAGGTCCCTCCACCTGGGCAGCTCCGTGGCATCACCGTGGGCTTTTCAGACACCGATTGGCGGGCCACACTCCCGAGCTGCCGGTCTCCTCACCCGAGGGTGTGGCCTGGGCTTTGGGGGCGGTCAGGCCGGGAACCACAGGACCGGAGACTGGAGGCCACGTGACCCTCGGGGTCAAAGGGCTGGAGGCCTTTCCTAACACGCGTGCTCAGGGGCAGTGCGAGAAACACCCGGGGCCATGCTGGGCGCTTTGGTCTCAGAAAAATTTCAAACTAGGCAGGACTTGTGCTTCCTGTCTCCTGGGAGAACCCCTGGGAGAAAGTCACTGTCTCCCCTGAATTAGGTTGCAGGTATCATTCCTGTTTTTTTCCTGATCTTCCTTTGGAAGAACAGTGGCAGCAGGAAGGAAAAACAACGCAGCGCTGTGATTATTCTAGTGCTTGGAAGGGTTGCAAGATGTTTGCTGCCTGAAGCCTTGGCCCCGCCTTGCCGCCAGCCGCCAGGCTCCGTGCTCTTCAAACGCACGTGTCCCCGGACGCAAAGCTTCTCGTCTTCTTGGCCCCTGACAGGACTCACTTGAGCAATCTTTGTAGACTTGGCTTCCTCTAAAAAAAAAAAATCTCGTGACCTCTTTTCCCAAGAAAAGCCATCCCTTTGTGATTCGGGAAGGAAGCCCAGGGTGGGGCCTGGCCCCCCGCCCCTGTGTGCCCGGGCACAGGGCAGGCAGCTCAGGCCAGGCTCTGCTCAAGTGGCCGCCCATGGCTGTGACCACGCGGCCTCGCTGAGTCACCTCCGTCGGCTCTTCGCACTGGCCTATGTTTAAGGAAAGAGAGGTTCGTGGTGGCTCCTCGGTATGTCCTTGTGAACATGACACCTTATTGGAAAGAGCCTATGAAACTCCAGGGCGTACGAGATAATTATTGTCAGTTCGCTGATGCGGGAGGAGCTGTTGGTATGTCTGGATGTGGTCCCTGCTCTTCTGGAGCCTGGATGCCCAAAAATGGGCCCTGGGAGGGGGTGCGTGTCGCTTAACCACCATCCCCTCTTCAGCAGCGCAGCTTCGGTCCCCTTTTGTCCGTTACCTGTCTGATCCCCCACCTGGGTCCTCCTGTGGCATCCGGAGCAGCCACAGCACACACATTCCGTGTCTAGCGTGGAGAGCCCTGGCCTCGTCGCTGTCCCATAGTCCAGCCCCTGGAGAAAGTGCCCCTGGGGAAGTTAAATGGGGACTCTTCGTCCCGTTGACAGGATATGTGGGAAGGGTCCTGGGCCCCTCGGGATCCTGGGTTATTTGTCCTGCCTCTGACGGAACGGGGGGCATTTGGGGCTTGCCAGCGTGGCACAGAGAAGGACTGGTTGCTTAGTGACCTGCGGCGCTTTGACCCTAATGTAGAACGGTCATTGTTGCTAGCCTCCCCTTTCCTGATGCACACACACGGCAAACCCCGTGAGTCTTATGGCAGGACCGCGCTCGGGCTCTGATTTCCGCGGACGGACGGAAACCACAGGGCTGTTGGCGCCCTTGTGGCGGGTCATCGCCAAGGTCAAGTCGGGGAAAGGGTGTTTCTTTTCCGTGGCGTGATTTATTTTGGATGAGAGCTCAGGCTTTGTCTGGAAGCTGCTGTAAGCCAGGATTCCAGATTTATTTCCACTACTAACTGGCTCAGTGACCGTGTGTGTGTGTGTGTGTGTGTGTGTGTGTGTATACCACATATGTGTCCCTATTCACTGCCTGGAAGTCTAGCTATCTATCTAGCTAGACAGATAGACAGATAGAAAGAACCATTATTCAACCACAAACTAAATGCATCTGAGTAAGTCTTCTCTTTGCTGAATTCCACTTTGTCTATCCCAGGCATGAGATTATGGCTCCTACCTGTGCGCATTCTGACACCTGATATTTTAATGAGCACCCTTTCCAGCACCACCTTGGGCAGCACTTGGTCCTTCATTAATCATGACTGATGGATGTTTTTCCAAGTGTTTACCCCTCCCCCCACCCCGTTAAGGACACCCCGCGGGTGGCTTTGCCCTTTTTCTTAATTGAGTTTTTAATTGGAGATCATTGTAAACTCCCATGCGCTTGTCTCAAGTAACACAGAAAGATCCTGGGGACTCTTTTGCCTGTGTCCCCCAAAGGTGCCACCTGGCAGATCCGGAGCACAGTGTCGCCCCCGGATGCGGACCTGATGCGGCCAGGATACAGGGCGCTTCCGCCCCCAAAAAGGATGCTCATGCTCCCTTTCACAGCCACAGCCTCACCCTCCCACCTCTGCCCCTCCTGCCCCTTGGCATCCGCCAGTCTGCTCTCCGTGTCTATGATTTTTTAATTTCAAGAATGTTCTATAAATAGAAATGCTTTGGAAGTGGATAGAAGTGCTGTTTGCAGGAGAGTGTGAAGGTGCGAAATGGCCCTGAATCAATCACTTTAAGATGGTTAATTTTACGTATGTGGGTTTCACTCGAATGAATTAGTCATCAAGCGGATTTGCCGGCACCTCGGAGGTAATGTGCCCGGCGTCCTATCAGACGCAGGCTGTGGACAGAGCATCGCTGAGTGTGTCCAGGCCAAAGCGGGGGGAGCATAGAGAGGAAGGAAAATATCCAGTTGAAAGTGTGAAGCATGTGGTTGGTACAGCAGCAGTGTTAACACACCCGTGCAGCACACGTGAAGTTCCCGGTGACTGCTGCTTTGCAGCCCAGAGCTTAACCCAAGCTGCTCTGTCTAATCACGGAGCCGTGGAGTCGGGCTCGCTGCGCCTCCCGGACTGTGCGCGCCGCAGCAGTGGGCTCCCTCGTTTCTCTGTAGCAAAAGCGCAAGGGGCTGTCTGTGTTCCCTTTAGATCTTGTACAGCATAGTATCCACCTGCATGGTTTTGAAGAAACAATATGTAACATGAACACGAAATGTACACAAGTGTTGTTTGTAAAGTCACTGCTCGTAAGTCAGCCCTATTTCCCTGGTTGGCGCTCCATGAGCTTTCCACGGTTACATCGGACACAGGAGGGTGAAAAGTTGTTATCGCCCTGGCTCGGTGGCCCTGTTGGTTGGAGTGCCGTCCCATCCACCAAAAAGTGGCAGGTTCGATTCCCAGTCCGGGCGCATACCTAGGTTACGGGTTCAATTCTCTAGTGGGGTGCAAACAGGAGGCAGCCCATTGCTGTTTCTCTCTCACACTGATGGTTGTTTTCCTCTCTCTCTAAAATCAATAAAAGCATATCTTTGGGTGAGGATTAAAATTTTTTTAAGTCATTGTCTACTATGGCCACATACCTGCGTTTATCCTCCAAAGATCTGAACCCCAAGACTGTGGAGCATAGTGACTGGCAGTTGGCAGGTGACCGGGTATGCCTGGGGCAAAGGGGCTTCTCACCCCGACTGCAAAGCAAGCCTACCTTTAAACAGACCTAGAGGCAGCTGTAGAGGGAGCCCAGCCCAGCCTTTCCCAAACACCGTCTCATTTTATCAGCAAAGCCACACAACCCAGAGAATCTTTTTTACAATAGGAAAGTTGAAGAAAAAAAAAAAAACCTTTAAAAAAGTAGCAGCCATGTTTAAGAACATTTGTATTCTGATTTTTGCATGTAATTGCCTTCTTTTAAGTACACATTATTTTCATTTTGTATTCCAGTGGCATGCCACAGAAAACAGGCATTGATTAGTAGATCCTCATTATTTAGGAAAGAAAAGAAAAAGAAGTCTTCAGTCTCCATGAGTGGTCGCTAGCCTCGATCTCTGAAAAAAGAGAAAAAAAGAGACCTAAAATACTTGTGGCCCCAGAATATCAAAATTTTTTTCTTCCAGAACCCCCCATGGTTTTTATGTGGGTCCAGAAATGGAGGCAATTTCCTTGGACAAAAACAGAGCTGACCCCCGCTCGTTATGGTCACCAACATCACACAGCCTGTTGAACTCTCCCCAGCATGGGACAGGCCCCCCCAAAACCAAAGACATCCAGGGCTCCGCCACACCCAGCCAGTTGGCTGATTCATCCCAGCGGGCACGTTCGACGTGCTATTTGTCATGACTCCGGTCAAATCGCACTCTGCCCCACATGATAAAGATGAAGTAAGTGTACGCACGTGCGTGATTTGCTGAATCGACTGGCAGTCTTAAAAGCCCGGTTCCCCAGCAGAGGAAGATGAAGAGAGCCACGCAAAGGTTAAATGGACGCTTTAATCGTCACGGGCGCATAAGAACCTATTGTCCTTCGATCACGGTAGG
>PVJI01027991.1:0-17040 GCA_004026765.1 Micronycteris hirsuta
TCCCATTAGCGAGATGGTCTCGAAGACTTGGTGCATTCAGTCATTAGCGTCTCTCTGCTCTAGAGCCAACTGCACAGGCTGTCCCAGGGAAACGCAGGGGCTCACCCCGGCCCCTGGGGCCTCTGGGGTGGGTGAGTAGCAAAGACCCCCTGCTCTGACCATGCCAGCTGGGCTGTGGTCATGTTCTGTGTCCTAAAAATCACCAGCTCTTCAGTGAGTGCCCACTTGACGCCAGGCATTTGTGGTGTGTCAGGGATCTGGAGTGACAAGAAATTCTCCTTATCTTCAAGCAGCTCTTGGTTCAGGCCAGGGGTGGGTGGGTGGGTGGGTGTGTGTGTGTGTGTGTGTGTGTGTGTGTGTAGAGGGAGGGGCAATAAACATGTTAACAATGTGCTGTTAATAAATTCATGATGAACTATGAAACCAGCTGTGTGAATGATACCCTACAAGATTGCTGAGAAGCAAGGAATTAATTCTGTTTTGGGTAAGGACAGCCATTGGAGAAGGCTGTTTGAGTTGGGCTTCTGGGCACAAGGAGAATTTTATAGCAGGGCATTGTAAGCAAAAGTGAGAAAACACAGGAATAATTTGAAAACAATAACGCCAAAGGGGGTTCTGTGATTTTAATTCCTTACTTAAAGCATTACTCATTCTCTTGTTTATTCAACAAATACTTGCTGGGTTGCTCCCCGTGCCAGGCCCTGGCTAGACTCTGAGGATACCGCTTGAGCAAGACCAGCTGGCCCCCTGTCCTATGGAGGACAGGGTCTCATGGAGGGAGACAAAAGCAAATTGGCTATTGACACAGGTGTTTCGTGGGTAACAGTCATGACAAGCTGGAGTAAAAGGTACCCCCAGAGGGGGTGCTGGTCTGTGGAAAGTGAGGAGGCAGTCAGGGTGGACTTTGTCTGAGAAGTGATGTTTAAGTTGGGACCTGGAATGGGATAGGAGTTAGCGAAGGGAACAGGGACAAGCATTCCTCAAGCAGAGAGTTGTTATGAGTTGTGGCCCCTCCCCCAGTACGTCAGCAAGTGTCTATCCATGGAGATAGGGCCTTTGAAGGGGTGATCAAGTTAAAAAGGAAGCCCTTAGGTGGGCACTAATCCAGTCTGACTGGTGTCATTATAAGAAGAGGAAATTAGGACACACAAAGGTCCCGGCCACACAGGTGCACAGAGGAAAGACCCCAAGAAGAAGGTCACCTGCCAGACAAAGGAGAGGCCTCAAAGACAAGCCCCTCTCCTGACACCTGGATACTGGGCCTCCAGCCTCCAGAACTGCGAGCCAATCTACTCCTGTTACTTAAGCTCCCGGTGGCATTTTGTTAAGGCAGCCCCAGCAACTAACGAGGGGGCAGGGTTTGCTGAGGCCCTCGGGTAGGTAGGAGGTTTGGTGAAGGGTTGAAAAGGTGGCAGGTATGGCTGATGGCACTGTCTTGTGTGACTGGGTTAAGTCTGTCCCTATTCCTGGAACTCAGGGTTCTCTCCTATAAGACATAGATCCTGGGATAGTCAGCCATCTCTGAGGCTCCTTCTGGGTGATGCTGTAAGTTCAATGCACTGATCCCTTAAAATTTCAGGACCCTAGAGAAATGGGCAAGATAGTTATTTGGGAATCTTTCTGAATAGTTCAGAACACTTTATTTTTTATTTTTGAAGATTTTTATTTATTTATTTTTAAAGAGAGGGGAAGGGAAGGAGAGGGAGAAAAACATCAATGTGTGGTTGCCTCTCACATGCCCCCACTGGAGACCTGGCCCGCAACCCAGGCATGTGCCCTGGCTGGGAACTGAACCGGCAACCCTTTGGTTCGCAGGCCGGCGCTCAATCCACTGACCCGCACCAGCCAGGGCGGTAACTCAGAACACTTTAGGCAACGACCCCCTACCAGTTTTATTGAGGTATATTTACAAAATTGTGTATGTTTAAAGTGTGCAATATGATGATTTGAAATATACTTTGTGAAATGATTACCTCAATTAGAATAATGATCACATGCATCATTCACAGTTACTTTTTTCATGGTGAGAACACTTGAGATCTATTCTCTCAGAAAATTTCAAACATATAATACAGTATTATTAACTATGGCCACCATGCCCAGTGTTTATTCCTCTTATAACTGAAGGTTTGTACCCTTGACCAGCATCGTAACCACCACTCTGCCTTCTAGTCTCTGTTTCTGTAACTTTGATTTTTTTTTTAAGATTATACATACACATGAGATCATATAGTATTTGTCTTTCTCTGGCTTATTTCACTTATCTTGATGTCCCCTAATTTGTCCATGTTGTCGCAAATGGCAGGCTTTTCTTCTTTATCATGGCTGAATAATATTCCATTGTATGTAAATATCACATCTTTATCCAGTTATCGATGGACACCTAAGGTTGTTTCCATATCTTGGCTATTACGAATGCTACAATGAACGTGGGAGTGCAGATATCTGTTTGAGATACTGGTTTTATTTCCTTTAAAAATATACTTAAAAGTGGGATTGTTGTATCAAAAGATAGTCCTGGTTTTAATTTTTTGAGGAACTTCCATATTGTTGTTCATAAAGGCTGTACCAATTTACACTCACATCAACAGTGCAGATGGTTTCCTTTTTCTCCACACCCTTGCCAACAGTTATTCTCTTTTTCTTGAAGTCATCCTAACAGGTGTGAGGTTTTGATTTGCATTTCCCTGATTAGTGATGTCAAGCACCTTTCTGTGTACCTGTTGTCTTTGGGCAAATGTCTGTTCAGTTCTTTGCCCATTTTTTAAACCCTCACCCAAAAATATGTGTAAAGATTTTAGGGTTAGAGAGAAGGGAGAGAGAGGTCATGAGAGGGAGAGAAAGAGAAACATTGATTGGTTGCCTCCTGTGCACCCCGATTGGGATCAAAAACCAAACCTAGGTACTTGCCCTGATCGATCAAACCCACACCCTTTTTGGTGTACGGGATGACGCTCCAAATAACTGAGCCACCTGGCCAGGGCTGCCCATTTTTTAATCAGGTTTTTTTTTTTTTTTTTTTTTTTTGCTATGGAGTTGTATAAGTTTGTTATATATTTTGGAAATTAACCCATTATCAGATATATTATCAGATACATATTTTGCAAATATTTTTGTTCATTCTATAGTTGACTTTCATTTTGTTGATTATTTCCTTTGCTGTGCAAAATCTTTTTAGTTTGATGTAGTCCACTTATTTTTCCTTTAGTTGCCTGTGTTCTTGGTGTTATATTTTTAAAAAAATCATTGCCGAGAGTAAAGTCAAGAGCGTTTACCGTTTGTTTTTTTCTAGCAGTTTTTCAGTGTTGTGTATTATTTTTACATCTTTAATGCACTTTAATTTGTGTGAGTTATATAAAATAAGGATATAACTTCATTCTTTATCATGTGGACATCCAGTTTTCTCAGCACCATTTATTGAAGAGACTGTTTTTTCTCCTATTGCATGTTCCTGGCACCCTTGTCCAAGATTAGTTCGGCATATATGTGTGGGTTTATTTCTGGGCTCTCTATTCTGTTCCCTTGGTCTGTGTCTGTTTTAACGCCAGCACTGTACTGTTCTGATTCTACAATGGGTTTGAAATCAGGGAGTGTGATGCCTCAAGCTTTGTTCTTCTTTCTCAAGACGACTTCAACTAGTCAGTCTTTTGTGGTTCCATACAAAGTTTAGGATAGTTTTTTCTACCTCTGTGAAAATATCAGTGGAATTTTTATAGGGATTTAATTGATTGACTCTTTATATTGCTTTGAGTAGCATGGACACTTAACAATTTGCATTCTTCCAGCTCATGAACACAGGATAAACTTTCTATTTGCTTGCTCTTCTTGTTTCTTTCAACACTGTCTCCATAGTTTTCAGTGCATGGGTCTTTCACATCATTGGTGAGAGGGAATTTATTTTTAAGCATTTTATTCCTAAGTCTTTTATTGCTTTTTTTGTACTATTGTAAATGGGGTTATTTTCTTAGTTTCTCTTTCGAGTAGTTCATTGTTAGGGTGCGGAACTGCAACTGATTTGTGCATATTGATATTGTATCATGCAACTTTACTTACTCATTTTGAAAGATAGTTGGTGGAGTCTTTAGGGTTTTCTCTACATAAGATCAAGTCATGTACAAACAGTGACAGTTTTCCTTCTTCCTTTCCTATTTGGATACCTTTGGCTTCTTGATCTTAGAAGAACAGATTTCAGCTTTCACTGTTGCACATGATGTTAGCCATGTGCTTGTCTTTTGTTTTGTTAAGGTACATTTTTTCTGTATCTAATTTGCGGAGAGTTTTTACCTTGAAAGGATGTTGAATTTTGTCAAGTGCTTTCTCTACTTCTGTTCAGATGATTGTAATTTTTATCCTTTATTCTGTAAATTGGTTTTTCCCATTTAATGACTTCGGTATTTTGAACCATCTTTGCATCCCTGGGATAAATTCAGCTTGGTCATAGTGTGTGATCCTTTTAATGCTCTGTCCAATTCTGTTTGTTATGCCTTGAATTTGATAGTTACTTCTGGCCCCTTGGCTTAATGATAGCTCAGATGGTTTCTGATATGATGGGTGTCAGTGTTCCTATAGAATTGTTGATATTTTTCCTTCCAAAAATGTAAGTAACATGAATTAAGCATAAACTATGTACCAGACACTGTACCGAGTATGTTACATCCATCTTATCTTTAATAGATGAGGAGTTTGAGGCCCTGAGCATTTAAGTAACTAGCACAAGGTTCCACACTTTCATCTAGAAAAGCAGGAACTTGCATCAAGGAGCCTGTCCTACACATCGTTCTTTTAACCCCTGTTATACACTGCCTCCTGTAGAGTCATGGAGTCTGTGTCCCAAGGACCCTGTGAGGGCCAGATCAGATGCTGCATGCACTGATTGGTGCCCACAGCAGGCACATACTGTATTATTATTAAATGAAAGAGAGCAAATGTCTGCTCCAGTCTGCAAGGCTCTTCCATCATAGTTAATTCCTATGTTCTAGCACAAAGTAGTCAAACTGGCAGGTATGGATGCTTTGACACTCCACGCTCAACAAGGATGGAAGAATGTGTGGCACTGGATTCCAAGGGGTTAGTGGGGACAGATCTTAAGGACCTTGTGGGGAACTGGCTACTTAGAAAGAGCAGCATCCGGGGCTCCTGGCTCTAGACACCTTCCGGAGGTCGTGTGCTGGTCTTGCCTGGATCCTCTAGACACAGGTTTGACCTGTCACCGCAGTCTGGTTTCCTAAACTGTGCTTGGCTTAGGCAGCCTACTGAGGTGCTCTTTCAGTTGCCAAACTCCCAGTTGCCTACCTGCCCTATTTAAATAACCCTGCTGTGGTGGAAGGGACAGACACTGTACGGCTGTTCTCCAATGGTATCAAACTAATTGGCAGAATTTCCGGGGAGGGAAACTGGGCAGTGGTGCAAGAGATGCATTTCACTGTATACCTTTCCCACTGCTGTGGCTTCTATTAAGTGAATGTGTTGTTTATTCCTACAAAATGAAATTGGGAACTCATGCCTAAGTGAACAAACACGTGAATCCCACAGCCAGGTTTTGGAATCACTGCATTAACTCATCACAAGGGAGGGAAATAAACTCACATTGCTCAGCTCGTGTATCAGTTTTCCAGGGTAGACACCTGCCTTGTACCCCCAGTGCTTAATGTGGGGCCTGGATGGAGGGTGCTCAATTAATATTGAATTTAAATCAGTCTTCACTTGCCCGCTATAAGAGACGGGGGGGGGAGCATGGTCTCTTGAGTTCTGTGTGTATCTTTCATGTCAGCTGCAATGCTAAGGGTCACATCATCGTATCCTGTGTGAAAAACTTCAACTTCCAAATTCCTAGCACTAAAGCACATTTCACTGTGCCTAGCCCCAAAGAGCAGTGAGGATTCTTCTCTGATTCTGTTCTTTCAAAATTATAAGCTGTGGTCTTTCAAGGTAAATTTGGAAAGGGCCTTGGGCCAAAAATCTGAATTCTGCATATACAAGGAGTAGTGGGGCTTAGGAAAGTCTTCGTGGAGCAGGGCCATCTTGACCAGCCCTGTGAGACTTACTAAGGTTTCAGTGAACAGTTCTGGCACAGAAAAGGTGGACCTGGGGACAGAGACATTCCGGGTGGGCGTATGGGAGTGGGAAATCGTCGCGTGGGGAAAAGATTCAAGTGGGAAGGTGTGTGGGTGTCTAGGAGAAATAGGGGAACTCTAGCTGTAGGAAAGAAGAAGTAGGAGATAAAGACTGGAGAGGTGGATTGGCCAGATGTGGGAGGCCTAATGCAAATAATGTGGAAGTGTTTGACACGACATATGCACATAGGAAATTATAATTATTTTGTTATTATGATCATTAAATCTGGTTGGGAAGCAGTGTAGATTTTGACCTTGTAGGTAAGTTGGGCTACTGTTTTAAGAAATATGCCCCAAAGCAGAGCAGAACAGCACATGTGAAACCGGGCTCCCCAGAAAAAGAATGAGTTCATGAGACAGATTCAGCCAGGTTTTAATGTTGAACCTGCTGAGAATAATGAGGAGAGAGGTAGTGAGTGGGAAGAATAAGAAGATAATTATTCTTTAAAGAAATGTAGAAGCAGAGAAAATAATTGTTTTCTCTCAATGTAACAGGGAAAGAAAGGCTGAGATGCATGGTGATGAAGGGCAGCCGAAGACTTAGATGAAGGGTGCGAGTGACAAAAATCGATTCCCTGGCAATTGCACATGCATTCTGGGCTCAGAGGCAGAGCCAACCTGGACTTTTGTTTCATATTCTCAGCTCAGAAAATTCCTCTCTTTTTCCCTAAAGGGTTCCTTGCTTAGCCCTTGCTGGAAAGGATGGGGCATGCTCTGTGGTCCCCGTCTGAAGGCTGTCAGCCAGTTCGAGTGTGAACTGTTATCTGCACGCCTCCACGCAGACGGCGAGGAGCCCCAGACAACATGAAAGAATCCAAGTCATGGAAAGTAGAGCAAAATAAAGCACCCCTTATGTGAGAGATATTTGCCCACAAATGTTTTGAAGAAGGAAGTAGGAAAGAAATCATGTGAAATTCTCTTCTTTCAGGAAGTCTGTTCCATTCCTTTAGGACTGCAGTAGAATATTGGGAGGGTAGCTCACCCTCAACCAATTCCGCCTTGTTTTGCAGACTAAGAAAGTTTAAAGATAGAAGTTACCTTTTGATGCAACTTGATGCAAAATGTTTTTTGCTCAGTCAGTTTCAGATCTTTATAAGTCATGGCACATACCTTAACAGGATTATTTTCCTTCTCATTTTTAACATTTCAATTTCTATTAACAGCTTTTTGCATAGGAGATGGGGATGAATTTGGAAAAGATGTTCTTCAGGGACTACTAGGCAGAGCCCCCGCTGTTTCGGGGTCTGGCTGAGGGAGATTTCCCCTCCGCTAACCCGCAGCCAGCTCACTCTGCCTTTGGCTGTACAGAGCTCTGAGATGTAAATTCATGCAGGAGGGAAAAGGTCCAGCGGAGCAAGTAGGGGTCCAAAGAGACCACTTGCTAGTGAACAATCAGCCTCAGTGGGACCAGCAAAAGGTCAGGGTGAGTAAGGGGCATAAAGCCCAAATTTCAGAAGAGGGTCATTTCAGCACAGGGCAGCCTGGGAAGTGAGTGCCTCCTTCCGTTCTTCTCCCCAGATACCTCACGCGAGTTCCTGCCCAGAAACCCAGTGTCCCCCAATCAGGGATACTCGGCTGCCTTGACATTTTGTGCAACGGCTCACCATTTATTCAGTAAATGCATTTCTAACTATTACTTACAAATACTGTGAACCTTCACCTGTTTCTTAGGATCTTATACTGGCAATAGCCTCAACTGTGCTAACTTGATATTTTCTTTATTGCCTCATTCAGAGAACCTTGAAAACACTGTAAGAAGTTCACATTGAATAAATTGATCTCAGGGTGTTCATGATCATGTCCCAAATTTACCTGGTTTACAAGTTTGTTTTCATGTTTTGATTTGTTGCAAGTTGAGGCCACCTTGGATATATCTGGATTCCTACAATTCATTGTCCCACAGGCCAATGAGGAGTCTAACCAAAGGGTGACCTCACTCATCTTATGGCTGTTCACCCTGTATACACTCTAGGTCAGTGCTATTTGCTGCATTAAAATGTCTTTCAGTACCTGACCCTGGATTCTCGGGGCTGAATTAACTGGGACCCTACTGTGAACCACCTAGAAAAATGGATTTTCTCATTCTAGAAGCCAAACAAATGCCTCTCTATCAATCTAGATAACAGGATTCAAAATTTTTGGTCTAAATCTCTTGGTAAATAATGAAATCAGTTTTGGCCAGCACAAGCCTGAGTCTAAGACAATTTTAAGACAACAAAGGACATCTTCAAATCATTTCATCCTGAGTATGAGGAATGTTTTGGTATCCACTTGAGTCATTGCTAATGCTGTGGCAATATGATAACTGAGTATCTAAGAGATATTACTTTTCACATGGGTAGCTCTATCAATATTTTCTTGTGACTTTTTCCATTGCTTTTATGCTTAGATGTTTTTTTCCCCCGTTTACTGTTAAAAAACAAAATTCAACTGAGTAAGCTTTGAAGATGTTACTGGCTTTATTCAATGTTTTATGATTTGGGTAGCATCTAATATAGCAGATAGAAAGGGGATCCAGGAAACTGTATGAAGTGAAAGACTTTTACAGGCAGAAGGGAGCAGGAATAAGGAAGTTACACAAGGCAGAAAACCCGGGGGGGGGGGGGTTACTGTAAGGTCCCTTTCGTTTTAGGGAGTGGCAGAGGCACTCAGGCTGGCCACTTGATGAGTGTGACCAGGCAATCACTGACTGCCTGGTTTAAAATACCATTTCTGAGAGAGCTGAAGCTGTAATGAAGTTGTTTGAGTTTCGTGATGTGGGGCCTAGCATAAGCGACTCCATTTTGGGCTTGTCTTGTTTGTAACAATTTCCCCCTTTTTGATTGGACTCTCAGCCTACCCTGGAGTTCTTGAAGTTTCTGCTGCATCTCTATGTGGTAAGCACAGATCATGGCATCAAGCTCACATTCTTTCAGTCAGTCCTCCGTATTCCTCTTCTGATGTTCTAGTTTTGGCCAGATCATGTGCCCGATGGTTCCTATGTTCTACACTTAGAACTGTTGATCTTGGGAATGGTTTTCTTTTATTCTCGGTACACTGTTTCATTTAGCTTAGGGGAGGAGGCCTTAAAAAGGTTCCTTATAGGCTCTGAATATCAGCATCCAATTTGGCCAACTTCTGACTATAGAGCTACATTAAAAAAAAAATCTTTTCAAAATCCTGTCAGGTTTCAGCTACAACAAACAGCAAATATTCCTGGCAGTATTGAACAACCCCTTGGCTGTAAGAGGTGTCCCCAGAGAGGGGCGCTACCCTCCCAAGACCCAGAGCCACATCCGAAGATAACCCAAAGAAAGACTTAGACAATTCCCCTGAGAGCTGGCAACAGTGGGTCAGACCCTTGCTGCAAATGGAGTGCAGCACACACGGCTCTCTGGCCGTATTTTGGGCCCCGACCTGACACTTGAGTTGTCTGTATGCGCCAGAACTGACGACCTGCTCACCCCAGGCAGGCAGAAAGCCAAGGCCAGTTCTCGGGACACAAAACAAGACAAGTAAGAGGGCCGTAGCCGTCCCTGAGAGAGAAACAAGAGTCAAACAGTGAGAATGCCAAAACCGAACTCACAAGAGTCTCAATTTGGAAAGGAAGGGACAACCTAGAATATTATCTTCTTCTCTTGAGTGGGCGCCGCTGAGGTCTGGGAGAGCCGACTCTGCTAGGGACTCTCACCCTCCCGGCTTCCGCCCGTTTCCCCCGAGTCCTGTGTGCAGGCGTTAGAGTGAGGGGGGTTGAAGGAGGGAGGGTAGCCCCACTATCTACTCGAACTTGTCGAGGTCTTCTGTTCATTTTAGTTTTAGTTTGCCCTTGACTGACTCGGGGAATGCCTGGTAGCAAGTCTCCTGTGGAGTCCCTCAGAGCCCTGCCAACCCAGGCAGGGGCCCATGTCGAGGCCGTCCTGCAATGACAGGGATGGGATGTCTGTAAGACCACTAACTTTGTGGGCTTTTGCTGAGGGGGCTCATGGTCTCCTCAGTGTGGAAAGGCGATTCAGGTAGGGGGTCAGTAGACTGCATACTCAGGTAAGGAGTCATCCCATTAAAATAGGTATCCTGTTCTGTTTGTTTCATTCGGAGGTCCTAACTTTCAAGTGCACTTCCTAAGTGAATGACTTTGTTTAATTCGAATGTTCCCCATAGTGGCCATTGTAGTTCTAGATTGTTTGAGTGAGATTTTGCCATTTTTGTTGATCTCTACAGCTTCCAGCACCATAATGTTTAAGATATAAAATATGCAGGTATGCCAGAAGGAGGTAGTGTACTCAGTTCCTCGAAACTTGAGGATCCCATGTCTTTAGCTGAGCCTTGGGTCTCTCAGAGCCAAATGAATAAATATCTAAGACATATTACACATAAGCAGATAGGGAAAAACTACCAATAGCCACAAGATCTTGATGGTATTGACATTTTTGTGGAAGAGGAGTGAAACAGCAGGGCAGCATGTGATGGAGCCGAAGCCAGGAGAGCCCTGCAGTGAACAGGTGCTCACGGGAAGGCGTGGCAGGCTGCTCGGAGAACAGAGGCTGGAATGAGCAGGGTTCCCCTCTCTCCAGTGCCAGACAAAGGCAGGGGGTCTGCACTAGAAAGGTCTGAGAGCGCAGCAACAGTCCAGTCCCTGTGAATTCTCTCCAGCGGCCAGCCAGAGCTCCCAGGACGTGGCTCCACCCTGAGGGGTAACTGCTGGGAGCAGAGTCAGAACAGCAGGACAGACAGCAGGAACAAGGAAAGACAGACAAGGGGAGAGGAAGAAAGTGTGGTCCTGATGTGTGACATTCATCCCCGAGGGAAGCCTCAGGAAGGAGGCTGTGCTAAGTGTGAACATCACCAAATGGCAGAAGAGGGAGCTCTGAGGTGTGGTAAAAGCTGTCCCGACTGCCTTGTATTCTGAAAGTTCAGGAAACCCATTCCACACAAAAATTAGCAACAGAAAAGTAGGGAAGTTAAATCTATATTATTGTTTAAAAAGAAAAAAGAGGAGAACAAGGAGCAGGATAACATCCCTGTAGACAATGAGCATGCCAGAATAACATGCTCTCAAAACAGGATAAAATTCTAACCCACTATTTCAAAATAAACTCAAAGAGATAAAGAAAAGGATATAAGACGTTAAAGAATTATCAAGAAATCAAATTAGAAAAACTCAGAAATGAGATGCGAAAGCTCAGGAAAGAACCAAAGGTAAAATAAAAAGTTGTGGTTTTCTTGTAATTTTTTTTTCACCAAATGACTAGAGAGACATAGCTAGGAGGTCCAGTAGCAGCAGTGAGCATTAATTATACAGGTAACTGTGGAACTGAATGAGCCCTAGGAGCTAAGGAGGGTGGTTGTCTATAGTTACCAGATGCTGTGACAAGGCAGATACAGCGGAACTGCAGTCAGCACCGGGGAGATTGTGTAGAGCCTATGCAAAAATAACATTGATGTTAGTGTCAGGATCAGTGTTCTTACTCAGTACTGTCATGGGTATGATATATGAGAGCATAAATGAGTAATTATGGAATATTTTTATTCCATCACCCCTGCTGTCCTTAAGAAACAAGATTCTCAGTGTGAAAGAAAGGAAGTGCAGATATAATAAAGAAAAGGTTAAGTAAAAGTTCTGCAGGCTTAAATTTGAAATGTAAGTAGCCAAATGATCGATCTCCCTAGAGCGTGTGTGTGTGTGTGTGTGTGTGTGTGTGTGTGTGTACATGTTTCCCAGCTCTGTGTACTAATAATGAAAAAGCTGAGAGAGAATTACCAGCCCAGTAGCACTGGCTGTGGACCTGAAATAACATTTCTCACTAGAAGGAGCCCGGGCTTCTTAAAGAAAGAGCTGATTCTAGGTCTGGGACAGGAGAGCTAGAGACAGGCATGGAGCATCCTGTGTCACACCCAGAGGGGACTTGCCAGGAAGCCACCAAATCCTCCAAAAGGACTCAGGAGCCAACTGAAAGAGGCTCCCACAGGCTACAGTGGGACAGATTGTGTCTCAATAATGGTAAAAATCACAGTGGGTTGAAACTCATCAAATGGGTTTAAATCCATGAATTTAAAGCATTTAAAAAAAATCACCTTCAGAGGAGAACAGGAAACTACTTCATTATCTTGAAAACTGGTACATAAATGAGGAGGATCAAGCATTTTTCTACCTTTTCTTGAACTGTACCACAAGCGATCAAAGAGTAGAAGAGGGCAAGTGTCTTTTTATAAAATACTTCAACAAATAAACTAATGAAATGTCTTTATCCGTCTTTCTGATTTTGACTCCTGACAACTTTCCAGCCTCACCCTCCCTCTTTTCGCCTCTGTCCCGTGTCTGGGACAGCCGATCGGGAAGCCCGGGCACTCTGTCGTTGGGCATCTGCAGGAGGCTCACCCCTCATGGGCTCTGTCTGCACACAGGACCCCTCACCGTAGCCCACCTGCTTGTCACAATAAAAAGTCCTCCTTCCTCAGGTTGCTGTGGGGCTGGCCTAGGAAGCCAGGCTTGCCCCCTCCCAGGGCCGCATTATGTAGGCAGCGGGCCTGTTCATTTCTTCTTGGGGGGTGTGGTATCACCAGTCTCGACATCCAAACCAATTTTTGATGGGGAGCCATCCTATCCCTTTAGAATGATTTCACCATAAAAAAATGAATAAAATATTTCCACTTGTAACCTCCAATTAAAAATGTATCTAGTTATTCGACATCAAAGGCTGCTTAACATCATAAAATGATACATTGTGCATTGTGTGCCTCCTATAGTTTTGATAGAATCTGAATCTGTGTGTGTGTCTGTGTGTGTGCGTGTTCGGAACGAGGGAATGCGTGGTGAATCAGGTACTCATACACTGCCAGTGGAAGTACATGTTGGTACCTTTTTCCTGGAAAGAAAATTGATAATTTTAAGAAGCTTAAAAGCTGTGAAGTTCTTTGTCACATACCTTGCAGATATCAGATCTAAGGAATGATCAGTGAGTGATAAAAAATTAATACACAGCCCTGGCCGGTGGCTCAGTTGGTTGGAGCATCACCCTGTACACCAGAAGGTGGTGGGTTCAGTCCCTGGTTGGGGTGCATATAGAGGCAGCTGTCAATGTTTCTCTCTCACATCAATGTTTCCCCTCCTCTCCCCTCCTCTCCCCTCTTCTCCCCTCCTCTCCCCTCCTCTCCCCTCTTCTCCCCTCCTCTCCCCTCCTCTCCTCTCTCTCAGCAATGAACATATCTTCAGGTGAGGATTCTTTTTAAAAAAAGAACATTTACAAATTATATACAAAGATTTACAGCATAGTAATGCAGTATCATACAAAGTAGTTAAAGAGGGAGGATATAGGTAATAAAGAAAAGACTGAATAACATGCAATAAATTAAAATGCTTTTGAAAAAAAATAATAAGCATCAGTGCTTAAAATACATACCATAGTGTCGATTAAGAAAACAAACAAGAAACAAATGCATGTTTAAAATGTTTATATATATATATATATATGAGTAGTAAAGTCTTGGGGGGAAATAGAGCAATGCCAGCTATATGATTTCTGATGCAAACCAGTGTCTGAGCACAGCTCTGGGCTCAGCTGTGAGAAATGAGAAATCCTTGGCCAGGCTTGCCGGCGGCACTCACCGCGCTCTGAGGCTTCTCGTTTGCTGTGGATGTGGCCTTCCTTGGTCCACATAGCTCTTGCTGTAAGTAGGGAAAAACGTCTTCACGTTCCTAAAAAGGAATGATAATGGAGAATGTCATCATCTTCAAATGAAAGATGCAAGTCATTGTCGTAGTGTCCCTGTGGTAGTCATCCTCCTCCTCCTCTTCCTTGTCATTGATCCTGTGCTTGTCCGGGACTGGCGGTCAATCACAGTGCCCCAGGGCATTCCTTATCCCACCACAGCCCACTCATGAGAATTTTAGTCTCCTTGGCAAGAATCTAAGTTCCAAGTGATTGAGAACATGTCTGCCCTCATCCCTGCTAGAACTCTGGCTCCATGCCCAGAGCCTGGTACAGTGAGAGTACCTGATTAATATTTGTCAAATGAATGAACAAACATTCTTGTGACAGATGTGCTCCTAGGGAACTATTTCTCCGTTGTTCAAGTCTTCCTCCTCTAATGAGAGATGAACTGAAATTATTTATAGGAAAGAAGGTTATATGTCCTATACCAACATAATGGATTGCTGTTAATTAGGGGGAGCCTGCTACTTTAATATTAATGTTATCTACCATTTATTGTAGCCTAGAAGGTACAGGCATTGTGCTGAGTACTTCATATTTATTATACCTAATAGTTTACCTCTTCATTTTTTCAATATGCAAATTAGAACTCAGAGAATTTAAGTGACTGGGCCAAGACCACATAGATAGGAGTTCCCAAGCTAAGGTGACCATCTCTGTGTTTCCATAACCCACATGCAGCCTTAAGGGTCACGTTAAGAAATGAGAGAAGACGAAGGGTACTTCTGTGTGTCCGAAGGTGGAAATGAATAGGAATATCATCAACAGTGAACCTAAATTGGTGGGAAACTCAGACACCTTCCTAGTATTTCAGCTGGTTTACTCAGCTTCATTTGAAAGGGAAATAAGGAAGAATGAAGTTCTTTATTCAGATACCTTAATCCTGTCTTCAAGGAGGGCAAAACATGGTATTAGAGGTGACAGTAGCTTTTTTGAAAAGATGAAATACAAAGGATGCTGAGGAAAATAGGGATTTGATTTAGGCAGAGAGGTTTTTTTGTTAAGTTTTTGACAAACTTTAGCTATATGGAGATTCATTATTGGAAAGTGAAGAGGAATGGGACAAAAAGTTAGCAAAAATGAAATAGATACCCAAATGATTATCAGTTTGATATTTCACCTAGAAATATGTACACATGAAACTTCAATTTGATAATTGTGACTAAAATGGAAATTAAAGGGCAATTTCTTTTCTTAATAATAATTGTTTATGAGAAATGGTTAATAATAATAGAGATACTTTTACAGATGGAATTCAAAACTGATAATGAAAAGTATTTTAAGATAAAAACAATAACAAACTGGTTGCTAACCAATATTCAGTCAGAGAATAATGATAAAACTAATTCAAGGGTTCTATAGATGCCGACATCTTTAGAGGAATTTTACAGTCCTTAGAGTTTTGAAACATTATACCACACTGAGACAGAAAATGTTCTAGCTGTCTTAGGCAAAGTTAAATATATTATACAAAATATATGATTTTTTAAAAATTAAGTTTATCGGGGTGTTAAAGATGAACACTTGAAATTTACATGTTAGTGGGTTAGCAGGAACATTATGTACATTTGAAGTGTTAATCTATAACATTATGTAAATTTCAAGTGTTCTTCTTTATAAATACAACATCTGTATATTGTATTGTGTGCCCACCACCCAAAGCCTAGTTTCCTTCTGCCACGTGACAGTTATAGGCCCTCAACACTGGCTGCACATTAGCATCACCTTGACCCCTTAAAACTATTTATCTCAGACAAATTGAGCCAGACCTCTGGGAGTGAACATTAGTGTTCTTTTAAATCATCACCCAGGGATACGTCTATTGATTATAGAGGGAGGAAAAGGTGGAGAGACAGAGATACAGAGATGACATCGATTGGTTGCCTCCCAAACACACCTGACTAGGGATCAAACCCACAATCTTTTGGAGTATGGGGCAACACTTCAACCACCTGAGCAACCCGGCCAGAACAAAAATCAATATTATTTATTTTATTCTTTTAAATATTTTATTTATTAGGACTTCCAGCCAAGATGGAGGCGTAGATGGACACACTGCACCACTGCTCACAACCAGAGAGGATAAACAACAAGTTGAATAGCAAAACAAACAACCAGAATGGACAGAGAATCAAACTGAGTGGAAGTCCGACACCCAAGAAGTTAGAGAGGACGTTCATCCAGACCGATAAGCGGGGCGGACCGGGCGGAGAATGCGCGCAGCAAGAGGGCAGTTTGCCTGGAGAGACTCACTGCGGGTGTGCCTGGCCAAAACACAGCCCGAGCAATCAGGGAAGCCCACAGCCAGCGCACCCGGAGAGGCCAGTGGGAACCAGTGGGGCCAAGACTGGTGGACCCGGCAGTCCCGCTTTTGTGCGCAGATAGGCCGAGAGAAGGAGCTGGGGAGCAGAGCAGACTGTGCGGCCCACCATCGGAACCCACCATCGTGGGGGAATAAAAGCCCCGGACCACCTGTTGAAAGCACCTGGAAGTGGCTCCCAGCCTCACAGGAGAGCTTATTGGGGCGGGGGTGATTGGGAGCCGGCGGTAATTGGAGCAAGTGCCATTGCTCCCTCCCAGGCACCGTCCCCAAAGGAAGCATCACAACACAACGACAGAGGTTACCCTGCATCTGTGAACACCTAAGGTTCTGCCCCTTAAAGTAACAGGCGCCAAGGGAAAAAAAATGGCCCAAATGAAAGAACAGAACAGACATCCAGAAAAATAACAACTAAGGGAAGAAGAGATAGCCAACCTATCAGATTCACAGTTCAAAACACTGGTAATCAGGATGCTCACAAAATTGGAAGAAAGGTGGACGCAAATAAATGAACAAATGAAGGAGACGCTAAAGAAAATGAGGGAAAATGTGCAGGGAACCAATAGGGAAGAGAAGGAAACTGGGACTCAAATCAACGGTGTGGACCAGAAGGAAGAAACAAGAATTCAAAAAAATGAGGAGAGGCTTAGGAACCTCCAAGACATCTGTAAACAACCCAATATCCGGATCATAGGGCTGCCAGAAGGAGAAGAGGAAGATCAAGAAATTGAACTTTTATTTGAACAGATAATGAAGGAGAATTTCCCCAATCTGGCAAAGGAAATAGACTTCCAGGAAGTCCAGGAAGCTCAGAGAGTCCCAAAGAAGTGGGACCCAAAGAGGAACACACCAAGGCACAGCATAATTACATTACCCAAGATTAAAAATAAGGAGAGAATCTTACAAGCAGCAAGAGAAA
>PVJI01027992.1:0-17008 GCA_004026765.1 Micronycteris hirsuta
GAGTGCGTCCACCTACGCCGCCATCTTGGCGGAAGTCAAAATAGTCTTTCTTACAATGCTTTAGCAACTTGAACTTTATTCACAGAAACTTACGTATCAGTAAAAAAGTTTTTAGATGGTCCACTAAAAAAATACAGTTGATATACCTTTTTTTAAGAAAGGTTATACAAAGCCAACTAAAACTAGTAGGAACGAAATTACTTGTAGAATCTTTCAGAGCACCTCTACTGTTATTTTCCTATTAACATAATCTGTCATTTCTGTTTTGCTTTGTCTTTTTATTAAGTATTGGAATTCTCAAAATATTTCTGAACATCTTCATACCAGGATGAAATTTCTGCCTATTCAGGGAAATTTCACTTTAATGATCCTGAAACCTCTCACGTTCTTTATATTTGAAAATTTGTATCCCTCTAAAAAATTACTGCCTTTCCTTAATCTTTACTTCCACCAATACTCCTTCTCATTCCCTGCTTTATTTTTATCATTAGCATTTATTACCAAATACATTTACGTATTTTATGTCTACCCTACTAAAATGCAGATTCCACAAGAGCAAGGATTTTTGTTAATTGGTGTGTTTCTGGTGCTTAAAACAATGTCTGGCAAATAATAAACATGCAATAAATATTTGGTGAATGAATGCCTGTCCTGATTTTTCTCAAAACTTTATTTTCTTTAAGTTGTATTGGTAAAATTATTTCATTCTCCATGCATTTTTATAGGTTTCTTACTACTTTAGTAACATTAAAATATTTTCACTAGTTCATGTACATATCATCCTTAACCCGTCAATTTGTTTCTCGTGTTTAACAAAATCATATTTATCTTGGGCTCATTTATGTATTATTTTCCCATGTTTTTAGCATGTTAATGATGAACATCCTTAGAGCGAGGTAAAGTCTAGAAAGTCTGAGGATGATACAATAAAGCTTTAACAATAATGATCAGTTGTGGGGTTTTTTAGCCTCTGGTCTCTTTTATGTCTTGTATATTTTTAAACGTTACTTGTAAGATTGGAATAGAGAGACAGAAATGTTTATAAAAATGTATCTAGAATCCTCTGAAGAGCCATTAGAAATAGAGGTTTTGGAAAAATTTGAGTTTTTAAAATCTGTATAATTTTTAACTGCCTTACCTAATATTAGTACTTTGAGACATAACTTAAAATTAACACTTAGAAATAAAGTAAAATGTAAATTTTTCTTTATTACTTCTAGTATTTAAGAAGCTTCATCATTTTTTAAAACTTTATACTTTTGTTTCACTTTCTACCCTTCCCAGTAAGTGTCACATACATGATAAATCATGGAGACAAAATTTAAGCTTAGGCATCCTGACTCTACCAGAGTATACTCTAGTAGGCATTCAGATTCCACTTATAGTAGAGTATATTTTGAGATACGTGAAGGTAAGTTTAAATTTAGCAGTTTGCATCACTCAAATATAATCGAACTTCTTAGTATACAGGTCAAACTGTATTAATACATGTGGTCATTGATGATACCATGTGGTGAAAGGAGATATGAGTTTGGCTTCATCTTTGTGGGACTGAGTTAGCATCAGAGCATGGGGTAACAGTGTAGGCAGGAATTGGGGAGCCAGTTGAGGAAGAGGGGGGAGGAAAAAAAGGTAGCAGACCGTACTGAAGATTTCTATCTACTTGGATAGTTTCCTTGTAATAGTGTACCAACATAGAATGTTATCTGATAAATCAATGAAATAAATTGCCTTGGAAATATAAATTGATGTTTTCCCTTTGATTCATCACTTTTTACTCATGTTACCCCATAATAAGTGGTGCAAATGAGAATTATCTTTAATATTGAAGTTGAGATAAAGCTTTTTTCTAATAATTTAGGATATGTTAAAATTTAAAGCCTGTCTTTGTAAGTTGAATTTGCGTGTTCTTTTACTTAGATTATCTTCATTAAATGGGAGCTAGATGAAACAGTGATTGCTTTATATATATATATCTTTCTTATTTATGATTTCTTTTAATATATGCAGTGATAGTTCTGATACCTCTGCTTCCAGGCAAGGAAACTAAATGAGTTAGAAATTTATTCCTTTAAGTCCATTTAGCTGTTACATAGCTATAGCATATTTTATCTTGAGATAACTTGCTTTTAACTTGAAAATTCATTTATTAAGTATCCAAACTTAGTGTCAACCATTGGAATAAGTGATTTTAGCTGTTTTTGACACATTCTTAATATTCTTACTTGTACATCTAACACAGTTCACATGCAGAGTATGTACTTTTCTTTAAATGTATGCATATTTTTGCTGATAATTGTTTAAACAGCTAGTAAATATAATGCAAAAGAAAAGTTTTAAATGTTTTAATACATATCTATAAAGAATTATGCATGAAACATTAATTCTAATTAGCTGCTTGTGTCATGCCACACACTGGCTATGGGAAAATGCTTTTATGGATCTAGAATTACACATCTTTAAAAAGCAATGTAAGTTAAAGCCCCGGCTCATGTGGCTCAGTTGATTGAGCACTGGCCAGCAAACCACAAAAGGTCATGGGTTCAATTCCCAGTCACGTCACATGCCTGGGTTGCAGGCCAGGTCCCCAGTAGAGGAGTGCCTAAAAGGCAACTGCATATTGATGTTTCTCTCCCTCTCTCTCTCCTTTCCCCTCTGTCTAAAAATAAAGAAATAAAAATCCTTTAAAAAACCAATATAAGCCTGGTACTGGCATAAAAACAGACAGATAGACCAATGGAACAGAGTAGAGAGCCCAGAAATAAACCCAAGTCTCTATGGCCAATTAATTTTCAACAAAGGGTGCAACAGCATAAAATGGAGTAAAAATAGCCTCTTCAACAAATGGTGTTGGGAATCTAGACAGCTATATGAAAAAAAAATGAAACTCGAGCACCAACTTACACCATACACACAAAAAAATTCAAGGTGGATAGAAGACTTGAGTATAAGTCATGACACCATAAAAGTCCTAGAGGAAAATATCGGTAGGAAAATCTCAGACATTCCACACAGCAACATCTTCACTGATATGTCCCATAGAGCAAGGGACATAAAGGAAAGAATAAACAAATGGGACCTCATCAAAATAAAAAGCTTCTGCATGGCTAAAGAAAACAGTATTAAAGTAAAAAGAGAACCAACCGTATGGGAAACCATATTTGCCAATGATACCTCAGACAAGGATTTGATCTCCAAAATATATAAAGAACTCTTACGATTCCACTCCGGGAAGACCAAAAACCCAATTAAAAAATGAGCAAAAGACTTGAACAGACACTTTTCCAAGGAGGACATACAGAGGGCCCAGAGACATATGAAAGGATGCTCAGCATCACTAGCCATCAGAGAGATGCAAATTAAAACCACAACGAGATACCACCTCACACCGGTCAGAATGGCCATCATAAACAAGGCAACAGACAAGTGTTGGAGAGGATGTGGAGAAAAGGGAACCCTACTGCACTGTTGGTGGGAATGCAGCCTGGTGCAGCCACTGTGGAAAACAGTATAGAATTTCCTCAGAAAACTAAAAATGCAACTGCCTTTTGACCCAGCAATTCCACTGCTGGGATTATACCCAAAGAGCCCTGAAACACCAATCCAAAAGAACCTGTGCACCCCAGTGTTCACAGCAGCACAATTTACAATAGCCAAGTGCTGGAAGCAACCTAAGTGCCCATCAACAAATGAATGGATCAAGAAACTATGGTACATTTACACAATGGAATACGACACAGCAGAGAGAAAGAAGGAGCTTATACCCTTTGCAACAGCATGGATGGAACTGGAGAGCATTATGCTAACCAAAATAAGCCAGGTGGTGAGGGACAAATACTATATGATCTCACCTTTAACTGGAACATAATCAACAAAAGAAAAAGCAAGCAAAATATAACCAGAGATATTGAAACTAAGAACAATCTAACAATTGCCAGAGGGGAGGGGAGAAGAGATTGTGGGGAGAAGGGTTTTCAGGAATTACTATAAGGGTCACATGGACAAAACTAAGGGGGAGGGTGGAAGCAAGGGAGGGAGGTGGGGTTGGATAGGGTGGGGAGGAGGGGAGGGGAGAAAATACAACTGTAATTGAAGAACAATAAAGTAATTTTAAAAAAACTGATACAAGTTAACTTTTTATAGTTATTTGCTTCCTCATCATACTATTTTAAGTTAAGAATGATTCAGGAAAATTTTATTCCTCAGTAACTAATTATGTCTGAATAGGTAATGAAAGCCAAATTGTAAAGACACTCAGTTATTTCTAGGATCTTGCAAAGATTCAGTAATATAACATGACACCCATCAATCCCGTAGTCTAATTCATCCCAGACCTTTTGTAGCATGCCATTGTTAGTGGTTGAAATGACAGACACAATGAGTTGCTTTATTTCCTCAAAGAAGAGGTAGTATAAACCAAAGGTACATGCTAAAATGAGTAATTTGAAAGCATCCCTTTCTTTCAGAATCATCCTGTACATTCAGAATATGTATACTTTAAACATGTTTTTTGTTTTTCAATTGCAATATATTTTCAGTATTATTTTATATTGGTTTCAGATGTACATCATAGTGGTTAGACACTCATATACTTTACAAAGTGATCCATCCGATATTTCCAGTACCCACCTGGTACAAGACATGGTTATGACAATATTATTGATTATATTCCCTATGCTGCACTTATGTACATATGCCTGTCACTAAAATTTTGATGGAAGTCTAAGGAGGTAAAACATCTATTGTACATAGAGGAGAAAAATAATGATTCACTGGAAAAACTCACTTTCATGAAATGGCCGTAAGATAGGACTTTGAATAAAGTAACTAGATTTCTTAATTTTAATATCAGTTGATATTTTTAGTTCCCTCAGGGAAGTAAAACAGAACAAATGAGTATATATACTTAATCATTTATTGAGAAATGTTTGATTATTTAGCACCTAAAACTCAGATTTCTGAATAAATATTAGACCAGTTCAACTTGACACTTTTATTTTGTGGGCATTTGACATGTCTTAATATTGTGAAGTCTATCGGATGTTATAATTTAATTATTTAATTCATTAACTTAAAGTTACAAAAGATTTAAAACTGTAAATACCTATTCACATTTATTTATTTTTAAAAGCTTTTAATTGTAGTATAACATACCTGCTGAGACGTGCACAAATCATAAGTTATAACTTGTTGAGCAATAATTGCCTAGTCAGTATTACCTATATAACAACCTTTGGGTATCTCTTTACAGGAGACTTTGCAGCAATTGATCATGATGTCATTGCCAAATGTCTTAATCATTGGCAAAAACCCCTTCTCTGGTAAGTATTAACATTAGCATAATGTGCTAATAAAGCCTTTTCCTTGTGTAATACTAGAATGCTTACCAGATCTTGCTTATTTACATCAACGGACTAGGTTTTTTGTTATAGGGAAAATTGGAGTTGGTAGTCCATTTTATAGGAAGAAAATAAACTCAGAATATTTGTAGGTTATAGATGGGATCAGACATACATTTTACATCAAGTCTGGTGTTTTTTTGACTATCTCAAATTGATAACTTTCTCTGGAGTTTTACTTTTTTTAATTTTTAGATTATTTTTTTAAAGAGAGGAAGGGAGGGAAAAAGGGAGAAAATCATCGGTTTTGTTTCTCACACACCCCCAACTCAGGGCCCATGCCACAACCCAGACTGTTCTCTGGGAATCCAACTGGCGGGTGACCTTTCCGTTTGTGGGAGGGTGCCCAGCCCACTGAGCCACACCGGTCAGGGCTCTGCGATGAGTTTTAGTGTCTTCTTATAAACAAGGATAAAAGATAATGCAGCTATAGGCTTCAAGGAACATAACGTTAGAAAATAAGTGATTTTGAAATAATTTGTAAGTTTCTGTCTACCATTGCTCAGGTTTTGAATCAGGTTTTACTGATTGATATATTGTATTTTGTCAATATAAATTACTTCTGAATGGAAAGTTGAGAAGCAGTTTCTTAGGTCATTTAAATTATATTTTCAAAAGTTTCTGCACTTTACTAGATTTTAAATGTGCCATGTTTAAAGTTCAGTTTTTAAATAATAGGAGAAATTAGCAACTACCGATTTCAACAGGGGACTTATTCTAACAGGCTACATGTAACCCAAATAAACTGTATCTTCTCCAAACCCCACTCCTGTCCTCAGTCAAAAGAACAACAGCAAAAAAATAAAAATAAAAACTGAAATAAAGCAGCTGTTTTTATTAAACTACCAATTAGATGGGATGACTCAGGAATTTAGACAGTCTTTATAGATGTACTCTGGAATATTTTATTATACAATTAAAAAATGAAAAAGTATTTTATATGTGGAATAGAATTATTTTTATTTCCACATGCATTTAATAATTACCTAACAAGAGTGTAAAGAAAATGCTTTATGTTCTGGAGGACCTTGTGTCTTTTTGAGAGATTACTGGGAAATCAGGTAAGAATTGGTATGAAATAGAGATATGTAAACATGTTAAGGCATATAAAATACGAAGCTATTACTTATTTTTAAAGTTGGCAGGTTAGTGAGGGCTGGGCACCATTGATGGTTAGGTCAGAAAAGACTGTAACAGGTGTTACAGCTGTGCCTCAGATTGTGATTATTAAGTGAGGGGAGGGGAAAGGGAAGAAAGGGAGAATGAATAACAGAAATTAAGGCAGTTGGTATGTATTTATATTTGGGGAAAGGTGATTAGTGTGGCTAAGAAAGTAGGATGTTTCATGGAGAGGAGGAGGAAATATTGAAAAAGAAGATTTGGATTTTGTTGTAGGCCAGATTGGCCTGTTGGTAAAATTCTGGTCCAAAGAATTGGCTTATTTTTTGCTCAATGTTTTAAGTAAATCTGAATTCAATTAGATAGGAAATGTGCTCTTCAGTTTTGTTACAGACCATTACTTTTATCCAGTTAATTGTATGCGTTTATTTTACTAGTTCTACTGTAACTCTCAAGGTTTTGATCCTCGTGAATCTACTACACAGTGGATAGCCATTTAAATTTTAGTGTTACATGAAACACCTAAGATGTGTTTTAGAAAGAAAGCAATATTGGGCCTAAAAGAAGCTAGCTATATTAGGAACCATCTTTGCTGACTTCTCTGGCATGTCTCTGTATCAGTAGTTCTTCATTTAGGGAAAAGTAGTGGATTTATAGTTAGCACACTTTATTACACAGAGCTTTGAAGCCTATTTTATCTCTACTGTAGCCCTTCAAAATTGAGATTGTTGCCTATGTCTGCTGCTGATACTACATTGTGTACACAGCTGTTATTTTGAGTTTTCCACTGTATTTATATTCTTAATCCTTTAGTCAAGTTATCATGAATATTACCTCTAGAAGTGCTTTTGTCAACATAAGAGTTAAACTAAAGTAAAATGTTGTACTTGGTTATTATTTTTATTTCAGAACAAGGCACAGAAGAAGTTAAAAAGTTGCTTTTACTTTTACTGGGTTGTGCAGTTCAGGTAAGTTAAAAATTTTTTTCATATTTCATTTTGAGAATTTCTTTGTTTTCTCAGGCTCTAGTTTCTGAAAGACTTAAGGATGGCCCATTCAAAGTTTATGTTAGAAATTTTAAATAACTATATAACCTCCTAAGGAGATTTTGAAGAATAAGACTTACTCTGTTATTTTATTTCACACTTTAGTTATATTATCAGATACTCATATCATTTAAAATCTTTAGTTCTTTTCTTTATTCTGAGGCATCTAATGGCCTCAAGTTTTTTAAGTTTCCTTAGAGATACCCTTAAAAACCTCTCTCAAAACATCCTTTTATTAATTAATGTGTGTGTGTGTGATTGAAGGAAAGTGGGAATAACTATAAAGGAGGCAGAAATTATGAAAAGTGTTCTGGGAGTCTGGGTTATTGTTATATTGCCCATTTAATCTGTGGCTAATAATAATAGCAGCTATGATTTATTGATATGATACCTTATATAGGTTTTCTCATATTTATTTTCATATAAGGAATTTGGTATTTAGGCAGGATGATATGTAAGTTACCCAAATTGAAACACTGTGAGAGTCAAAAAGGGCACTATTAACAATTACAGTGGAACCTCTTTTATAAACTGGGATCGTCCCAGACAAACAAAGGTGGTTGCTCTAGGTGGTTTAGGTCATATTATTAGTAGGCCAAAGAATTGAGACTCAGCTTTGGTCTGGCGTTTGCTTTCATCAGCCACTGTTTGGATGAGTCTTCACAATGTTACTTTAAAATATCTTAATTCTTTGTTGAATGAAGTATTTGTAAACCAATAATGTGGCCACTAGTAATGTTTTACACATAGATTATATATCCAAAGGAGTGTTGCCTTTTAGAGCTAACTGCTTGGGAGCTATATACACAATATATGTTATTAAAGTTCATGCTGTGGCCCTGACCAGTATTGCTCAGTTGGTTGGGCATCGTTCCGCAAAGAGAAAGTTTGCCAGTTCGTTTCAGGGTCAGGACACATGCCTGGGTGGTGGGCTGGTGCCCAGTCCGGGTACATGTGAGAGGCAGCGCATTGATGTTTCTTTCTCAAATTGATGTTTCTCTCCCTTTCTTTTTTCCTCTCTTCCCTTCTCCCTAAAAAAATAAATAAATAAAATCTTTTAAAAAATTAAAGTTTCATGCTGTGTTATGTACAGGTGTTTAATTCATAATTGATTACATATTAAATTAAATATAGTGTTTGTAGTCATTGCTGTTCTAATTTGGTCATCAGACTCTGAGTTAGAAACAGCCCTAAATAATTTATATACAGTCTTTGTATACTATATTTGCTTTAAAAAAATACCCTCTCTTGGTGAATGTCATGTAAATTTAGATAATATAGTGACATCATACATTTGGTTGTTAGTTCTGTTTATTATTTGGTTGTTATTGCTGGTTACTAAAACTGACAGTGGGAATGGAGCAGAATCAAGAACTTTTTAAATGAACACTTTAGGGAAAGCCTAAAGTATTAAAGAAACCATCATTATTACCATGTATAAAAGCAACAAAATTCACATAATCTGGGAAAGGTTTCTAAGGTAAATATTATTTCAAATGGTCATTATAAAATCTTAAGTTGCTTCCCTCTACCTTACTATTTTCTACAACTCACACAATAGAGTCCCAGATGCTGGAAAATGAAAAAGATGGCATGGAAATAATGTTCCTTTTTCTAATAAGCTAACTAAAGCATTTGATAGATTAACCAGCTCAGTGCATGTTTCCTAAAGAAATTTACCAAGGATTTCTTACATTTGAATGACTGTCGATGTTCATGTCTTTTACTTTATTACTGAAGTAAAGCAGAACTATGTAATAGGCCTGTTTTTTAAAAAACTGATTAAGGAAGCCAGGCTGGAAATTACCAATTATCATAATGTTAGATGTGTACATTTCTTCTTACTGATGAGCAGGACTACATCTGCATAAAGCAAAACAATATATACATATACCTACATTTGTAAGGTAGTTTACATTAATATTAGCAAGCAGTTAAAACAAGAAAGTTTTCTAGCAATGTTAAGTATTCTTAATTTTTTCTATTAATATATCAGCTGGTTATGATCCTCTGTACTTTAGATTCACATAATCTGGGAAAGGTTTATAAGGTAAATATTATTTCAAATGGTCATTAGAAAAGGGAGGAAGAATATTTAGGTGGATTAAGGCAAAACAGAAGGCACAGAATGGGAAAATTGAGTAAAAGAATAATTATATTAAAATGGATTGATATGACATTGTAAAGTAAGCTAGAAAATAGTGATTTTTTTCTTTTAAAAAAAAATTTATTTTTTAATTAAAAATTTTTTAAATTAGCCCTGGCTGATATAGCTCAGTGGATTGAGCGCGGGCTGGGAACCAAAGGGTCCTGGTTTGATTCCCAGTCAGGACACATGCCTGGGTTTCAGGCCAGGTCCCCATGAGGGCCATGTGAGAGGCAACCATACATTGCTGTTTCTCTCCCTCTCTTTATCCCTCCCTTCTCTCTCAAAAATAAATAAAAATAAAATCTTTAAAAAAAATTTTTTAAATTACAGCTTATATTCAATATTATTTTGTATTAGTTTCAGCTGGGCAGCATAGTAGTTAGAGTTATATTTTACAAAGTGTTCCCCCTGATATTTCCCATACCCACCTGGTACCATATATAGTTATTGCAACATTATTGACTATATTCCCTATGTTTTACTTTATATCACCATAACTATTTTGTAACTACCAATTGGTAGTTCTCAATCCCTTCATCTTTTTTACCCAGTCCCCCAACCCCTCACCCTTCTGACAGCCATCAGTCTGTTGTCTTAATCTATGAGACTGTTTCTGTTTGGTGGTTTGTTTATATTGTTCTTTAGATTCCACATATAAGTCTTTCTCTGACTGACTTATTTTACTTAGCATAATACCCTCTAGGTTTATCCATACTATCGCAGATGGTAAGATTTCATTCATTTTTGTGGCCAAGTAAGTAGTATTTCATTGTACTTATGTACCACAGCTTTTTTATCCACTTGGCTATTGATGGGCATTTGGGTTGCTTTCATAGCTTGTCTATTATAACTAATGCTGCAATTAACATATGGATGGATATATTCTTTCAAATTAGTGTTTTGAGTTCCTTCAGATACATATCTAGAAGTGGAATCACTGGGTCCTAAGACAGTTCCACTTTTAATCTTTTGAGGAACCTCCATACTGTTTTCCATAGTCGCTGTACCAGTCAGCATTCCCACCAACGGTGCATGAGGATTCTTTTTTTCTCCACATTCTTGCCAATACTTGTTTGTGGATTTATTGATGGTAGCTATCCTCACAGGTATAAGGTGATATCCCATGCTGTTAATTTTTATTTCTCTGATGATTAGTGACATTGAGCGTCTCTTCATATGTCTGTGGGCCATTTATAGGTCCTCTTTGGAGAAGTGTTGAGGTACTTTTCCCATTTTTTAATTGGATTTTTTTTTGGTGTCGAGTTTTATGAGTTCTTTTATGAATTTTGGTTATTCTTATCATATGTGTCACTGATGTTGTCTCATTCTGTAGGTTGTGTTTTCATTTTGTTGCTGGTTGTCTTTGAAGTGTAAAAACTTTTTAGATTGATGTAGTCCTGTTTGATATTTCTTTTGTTTCTCATGCTGGAGGAGATAATATCAGAGAAAATATTACTAAGAGAAATGTCCGAAATGAAAACAGAGGTGATTTTGAGATATTTAGAGCGAACAGGGAAACAGGGAATGTGGAAGTAAGTTTTAAAGTTGAGGGGAGAAACTTATTAACTGTAATTTTTTAACTTAAGGGGAATAGTTGAATGAGTCAATAAATGAAATGTACTAGCAATATGAAAGAGTGACTTTGGGGAAGTGTAGCTTGAGTCAGTGAAGAGTATTCTGTAGCAGTATGTTTGGAAAATGTCTTGGACCTAAAGTAGCAAATCTATTTGAGAATAAAGGAAGAATAAATACAGGCAAGTTAATTTTTTTCATAGTAAGAGAGGAAAGGTTTTATCAGTGGTAGAAAGCAAAGCAAAGACTCAAGGACATCATCATCCTAAACCTTAACTTGAGTCAACATCATTCAGGGTTTTTATAGAAATAAGGAGATGGCAAGGTTGTCAGACCTTGGTCTTTTACATAAAATGAATTTACCATAAAAATTGTAACCTAGTCTTTGTATATACTTTATATTTTTGTAGTCACAGGAGAATTTTTTTTAGCCTTAAAGCTCTTAGGACTTGTATCTATTGTAATGCCAGAGTGGCAGGTCTACCAAGGCAGGAGGAAGGATCCAATTTTTTAAAAAATGTACTTTTAAAATGTTAATGATCTAAGTTGTGGTACATATATACGATGGAAGATTACTTATAAAAAATGAAAGCTTAGTATTTGTACAGCATGGATAGATCTAGAGGGTATTATGCTAAGTGAAATAAGTCAGTTGGAAAAAGACAGATAACCATATGGTTTCATTTATATGTGGAATCTAAAGAATAAAATAAATGAACAAACCAAATTGAAACACACAAAAATTAAACAAATAAAATAGACACAGACAACAGACTGATGGTTGTCAGAGGGGAGGGAGGTTGAGGGACTTGGTGAAAAAGATGAAGGAATTAGGAAGTACAAATTGATAGCTATAAAATAATCACAGAGATGTAAAGTACAGCTAGAGAATATAGTCAATAATACTGTAATAACTATGTGTATGGTGCCATGTGGGTACTGGATATATCTGTGTGAACACTTTGTAAAGTATATGACTGTCTAACCACTGTGCTGCATACCTGAAATTAATTCAAAATAATATTGAATATAAACTAATTGAAAAAAGAATAATTTTTGTTATTAATTTGTTATATATCCTTTATAGCAGTGAAATTAAATGTGAATGTTTAAAGTAAAAAATGTTAATGACCTGATTTTTAAAAATGCACACTGTGTACCAGGTGCTGTAGTAAAGGACAGGAATAAGGATTTAAAAAAAAATACAAACCTTTCAGGAACCACTATAGAGGACACATGGACAGAACCAAGGGGGAGGATGGAGGCAGGGGAGGGAGATGGGTTTGGAGGGGGAAGGGAGAGGATGCAGACAACTGTAATTGAACAACAATAAAGTAATTAAAAAAAATACAAACCTTAAGGAGTGTAAACTTTAGAGGTGAACAGAGCCAAACTAACAGTTTGAGGTGATAATTATCGTAATACAACATGCATTGGTGCGTGGAAGAAATATTTTCTTAAGTCTGCTTGTAGTATCAGGTAATTTCTCTCTGAGGTGGTGATAGATGAAATGAAAGCAAAGATATTGAGATAATAGCTTGTTAGGGAACATGAAGTATGGCTGGAAGGTAACATGCATGGGGCAGATGGCAAGAGATTAATTTGGAGAATTGCCAGGAATTGGGTCACAAAGGACTGTATTCATCGTGTTAAGACTGAGTTTAGGTATTGTCCTGTAGGTATTTGGGAGCCACCAATACTAACCATGTCAAATGTGCAACATTCAGATTTTCCTGTCAGTCTTCAGTTGTGACTGTATGAGAAATGAGAAATCTTTGTTGTGTTATACAGAGGAGCCAAAAAATGTACTTCAGGATAAGAAACTATTGACGAAACCAGTCAGGCAACAAGTATTGTTTGAACACTTTCTGGATGTAATCTGTATTACAG
This sequence comes from Micronycteris hirsuta, assembly GCA_004026765.1. NCBI lineage: Eukaryota > Metazoa > Chordata > Mammalia > Chiroptera > Phyllostomidae > Micronycteris > Micronycteris hirsuta. The sequence goes on from PVJI01027992.1 coordinate 13,176, forward strand.
AAAACCTGCATAGCTAGTAGTTGAACAGTTTAAAATTATAATGTTTAGTATAATACATGGTGTAATTGTTTTTCACATCAGAGTCAATTTTATCTGTTATATATTTAAGATTTATAAGTAGAAATAGCAAATTAAACTTTGCCAATATGATACTAGATTCCAAGAACTCAGTGGGCCATCCCTTTTGAAAGATGTTATATTCATAAAAAGAAATAGAAAAGAAAACAAGCATTAGGAAGTGAACATTTTTTTCTTCTAAAGAAGAAAAAATTAAGAAATTTCTTCAAGGGAAATGGCATTCAAAAGCAATAAAATTAGCCACTCTCCCATGATCTTACCTCACAGAAAAAATTATAATTCATATTTTTTATCCTTTATTATACATAAATGTAAGCCACAGGTACAACTTTGAATATTAAAGAAATTATTTAAGGGCAGGGCTTGGATATTTTTATTATTTATTTATATTTAAAGAGAGAGGAAGGCAGGGGAGAGAGAGAAACATCAATTTTGTTGTTCCATTTATTTATGCATTCATTAGTTGATTATTTTATGTGCCCTGACCAGGGATTGAACCAGCACCCTTGGTGTGTTGGGATGATGCTGTAACCAACGGAGCTACCTGGACACACCTGTTTTCATTATTGACTAACTAAACCAGTGTAGTTTCTCCAGAATCTTTTTTAAGGCATAACATGTCTCCTAAATCATTTCTAAGCATCAGCTAGAATTTTCACAGATGTATGGCTCTGCATCCCAGCCCTTGAGGTAGTTGAGAGATTCCCAAGCAAAACCATCCTACTGAGAAGGAAAATTTTTGCTGTGTATGTTGTTTGGAAGTTATAAAGATCATGTAAAATTCACCTTTCTTCAGCAGAATTTAGGTTTTGTATCAGTGCTGGCTATTCAGTATCCAAAACATTAGTTATTTTGGACTTTGGTCAGGTTGAATACTGCTGAAAGTAGCTGAGTTCCAAGTGTAATTGGAATTAAAATTTTGACCTTCATGTGTACCCCTACAAGCAATTCTAACATTAGTCTTTGATTCAGAAAACCAGTTTTGAACTTGGTCAGCTTGAGAGCTATAATCTAGAATTTTCTTGGGGAAATAAAACAATACATAACTTCTAGCTGATGCATTTTTTAAAAATTTTATTTTTATTTTAGAGAGAGGGGGAGGGAGGGAGAAAGAGAGGAAGAGAAGAAGAGAAATATTGATTTGCAAGATAAACATCGATGGTTGCCTTCTGCAAGTGCCCCAACTGACCAGTGATGGAGCAGGGAACCTGCAGCCCAGGCACATGCCCTGACCAGGCATCAAATTGGTGACCTTTTGTTTTGTGGGATTATACCCAAGCAACTGAACCCAAGCAAATGTAATCTGTATTACAGAATTTTTAGAGAATAAATGAAAATAACAAATATACTTAAAGATGGAAACTTTTTTGCTGATACTGTTTTTTAATTTTTATTTTTTTAGTGGTAAAAAATATACATAACATAAAATTTACTATGTAACTTACTTGTAAGTGTACAGTTCACTAACATTAAGTACATTAATGTTTTGCACATCACCAGTGTCCATCCCCAGAACTTTTCTCATCTTCTAAAACTAAAACTATATTTTTTAAACAATAACTTCTGTTGCTTTCAGCTTTTGGCACCCACAATTCCACTGCCTGTGTCTATAAATTTTATTACTTTAGGACCTCATATAGTGGAATTATTCAGTATTTGTCCTTTTGTAACTGACTTATTTCACATAAATAATGTCTTTAAGGTTCATCCATGTTGTAGCATGTCAGAAATTTTCCTTTTAAGAATGAATAATATTTCATTGTATATATATAACACATTTTGTTTATCTGCTTATCCATTGATGAATACTTGGGCTGCTTCCACTTTTTGGCTATTGTTAAAAATGCTGCTATGAACATGGATGTAGAAATAGCTGTTTGAGTTTCTCCCTTCAGTTCTTTTGGTATATATTCAGAAGTAGAGCTGCTGGATCAAATAGGAATTCTTTTGGGTAAGCCAAAAAGTTTGCTTTTTTCTGTAAGATGGCTCTAGTAGTGCTTAGTTGTCTTCATCTTCATTCAAAACAGTTTTTTTTTATTGTATTGTGGCAGCTGTAATATTAGCATGCATTTTAAAAAAATTTTAAGTTAAAAATAAAACACCAAAATTGGTGAATTTTTGTGTAGCCATTTTACTATTGAAGATGGAAGAAAATATGCAGTGTTTATTGGCATATTTTGCTGTATTATTTCAAGAAAGGGAAAAGCACAACTGAAACGCATAAAAAGATTTGTGCGGTGTATGGAGAAGGTGCTATGACTAATCAAACATGTCAAAAGTGGTTTGCAAAGTTTTGTGCTGGAGATTTCTTGCTAGATGATGCTCTGCAAATCACATAGACCCATTGAAGTTGATAGCCTTCAAATCAAGACATTAATTGAGAACAGTCAACTTTATACCATGTGGGAGATAGCTGACATACTCAAAATATCCAAATCAGAGTTATTGGTGAAAATAAAAAATGTCTGTTATTTTATGGAAAAAACTAAGTGAACTTTTTGGCCAACCCAATATTTAATTAAGTTTTTTTTAAATAGAAAATATCATAGTTCTCTCCATAGTATCTGTACCTATGGAGAAACAGTACATGAGTGTTCCAGTTTCCCCACATTCTCCAACATTTATTATTTTCTTTTTTATTTTGGTGGTAGCCATTTTTTTTTAAGAGGAAATTTTAATTTTCCTATTTTTATTTCTTTTATGTGGCTCATTTCAGTCTGTCTTTGGCAGAACTGTGATCTATTTGGTCATTAGTGTTTTTATTCTTATTGAAAATATTATAATGTATTGATTATTTTATTATTTATTGCTTGTTTACGGTGCCCTTTTCTCTATTTTAGTATAATTTTTCTTTTTCTTTTTTTTTTACTTTATTGTTAATCAATTACAGTTGTCTGCATATTCTCCCCTCCCCTCCCCTCCAGTCCCACCTCCCTTTCCTGCCCCCTCCCCATCCTTGGTTCTGTCCATGTGTCCTCTATAGTGGTTCCTGTAAACCCTTCTCCCCATTGTCCCCTCCCCCCTCCCCACCTGGCTATTGTTAGATTGTTCTTAATTTCTAATTTTTCCATATAAGTCTGCCTTCTTTCTTTAAAAAGAGAAATCACCGAAAGTACCAGGTGAAAATATGAAGAATTTGAGGAATAATGATTAAGAGTGTGAACTCTGCGGTGGAAGATACACAACTTTAGGGTTAATGCAATACCCCTCCCCCTAACTTCCCACCCAAAAAACTTCTTTTTTGTTCTTTTCTTGTATCCCAGCTTCCATATCATATTCTTGGATATCATGGTAATCTGCTGGAATCAATTATTATAATAGAGTTAGAAGGAACTTTATTTTTTTTTTAATTATTTTATTGTTGTTCAATTACAGTTGTCTGCATTTACCCTACCCCCACCCCACCCCAGGCAAACCCACCTCCCTCCCTTGCTTCCCCCCTCCCCCTTGGTTTTGTCCATGTGTCCTTTTTAGCAGGTCCTGAATACCCTTGTCCCCCTTCTCCCCTTCCCCTTCCCCTCTGGTTACTGCCAGAATGTTCTAAACTTCAATGTCTCTGGTTCTATTTTGTTTCTCTGGTTGTATTTGCTTGCTTACCTCAGAAGCGTCTTGGCTGTGGCTGATCTAAATTTTCCGGTAGCTGATCTGGCCTAGGTGCCTTCTCTCCTGAGCCCTCATACGAAACTTTTTAACATTTCGTAAAGTAGAGGCTGCATGATGATGTACTCCTTGAACTTGACCTTATCTGAGAAGCA
>PVJI01027993.1:0-17024 GCA_004026765.1 Micronycteris hirsuta
TTTTTTTTTTTTTTTAAAGATTTTTTTTTTTTTTTAGATTTTATTTTTATTTATTTTTAGAGAGAGGGGAAGTGAGGGAGAAAGAGAGGGAGAGAAACAGCAATGTATGGTTGCCTCTTACATGGCCCTCACGGGGACCTGGCCCGCAACCCAGGCATGTGCCCTGACTGGGAATCGAACTGGGACCGCTTGGTTCCCAGCCCGCGCTCAATCCACTGAGCTACACCAGCCAGGTAACACACGGTCTTGCTTGACCCTCTGCAGTGAATGAGCAGGACAGGTGTTAGCCCTGTTTTACGAGAAAACAGCAAGTTCGATGATTTGCCCAAAGTCTCACTGCTACTTAGTGTGCGTCCGGACTTGAACCCGGTGTTTTAACAAAAAGTCTGGTACAGTAGCTAAATGACCACCCTCCTCGGCCTTTCCCAGGGTGAACATGGTGAGACATATCCGCAGTGATTAGGGCCGAGTTATAGAAGGTCTTACGTTTCAGGCTGAGGAGTTTGGACTTTATCTTCTAGTTGGTGACAACCTTTAGGAGTTTTATTTTTTTGAAGCTGTTTAATAAAGAATAAATATTAATGGTATTTGTGAGGTACAGTGTAAGTTTAATTGCACATTAATATTTATTTAAAATAAACATCTGAAAAGTAAGTTTAATTTTAAGAACCAGGAGTCAAAGAAGTCATCTCTCCCGGATGAAGAGGGTTGCTCATCACACACAACTTGGGACAGCACTCTATTCCAGGCGTCACGCTAGATGCCCGGGACATAGAGGTGACCGAGATGCAGGTCATCGTCAGGATGAAGTGCCATCATGTGAGCAGCTAGAACCAGCTCAGAGTTCACTGTTGCCACCCCGAATAATGGAGGCTTCGTGGGTGAGCTGCAGAAGCCCTGGTGGCAGCGCCTGCAGCCGCCCTGCAGCCTTTCCTCTGGGCCGTACCGGGGCCGGGTGCAGCTGCTGTTGCAGATTGGGTGCAGATTAGACCACGAGGATGCCTCCTTAGAAGACGAAACCCCCACTCGTACTGATGGGAATGTGGGTGTCCCTCTGATGTGTCTGGAGTAGGGACAAGGTTCAGAGCCACGCACCTCAGTTGTCTGTAAGCTGTTTGATGCAGACAGGGGACTGAGCCGTTCAGTCCAGTTCTGTGGGAGAGGTATGAGAATTGTTCCTTGTGACCCCATGGATCAGAACTAGGAAGGATCTAAGGAAGAGCTTTCTGACAGGACTGGACTCCGAATACAGCATGAAGTCGTCTCCAAAATCAGCGAGGGAGCTCCCTCCTGACACTGGACGTGCCCAAGTTCGGACAGGAAAGATGACGTGGGGAGAGTCAAACACTGAGGAGGTGTTGGGACCACATGGGCCCTTGGATCACGAGGTGCAATCCTGTTTAGTGGGCGGTGCCTGCCAGTGCTATTGATGTCAAGGAGAAAGGTCTCAGCAGCTGAAGTGAGCAGAGAAAGATGTCGGCTTCCTTCCTTCCTCAGTGTATTGGGTCCCTACTATGCCGGCACTATGCTGGGCACTGGGGATACCGAGGGTGAAGGTAGACATGATTCCTACCTTAAAGAAGGCAGAGCGTAGAAGTACAGTTTAGGGAGAGGGAAAGGGGTCAGGGCAGGAGTTCATTAAGGACCACCTACTGTATGTGAGGCACCACTACATGCTTTTATGTGTGGTAGCCCCCCCTTATCTGGGGAGGATACTTCCAGTACTCCCAGTGGATGCCTGAAACCGCAGATAGTACCAATCTCTATGTTCTTTCTTTTACATACATACCTTTTCACTTAAAGGAAACACTTTACAGCTTCTCTTTGGTGTATCTGAATTGCCAGCATCACTACTCTTGGGCTTTGGGGCCATTATTAAGTAATTATTAAATATTATGGTGTCAGATGGGTACTAGATTTATTGGGGAGAGCACTTCATAAATTATGTAAATATCTAATCGTTTACATGGGTTGAACACCTGAAACTAATATATGGTACTTCAACTGTAATTGAAAAATAAAAACTTATTTAAAAAAATGAAAATCGGGTGGCAGCAACTACACGACAGGATTATAGAGTGAAGAAACATTTTTTAAAAACAAGTGAAAAGCGTGAGCTAAGAATTTCAGTTTTAAACTTTCAGAACTCAAGAAATTTTCAAGAACTCTTTTTTTTTTTTAAAGATTTTATTTATTTATTTTTAGAGAGAGGAGAAGGGAGGGAGGATGAGAGGGAGAAATAGCAATGCATGGTTGCTTCTCACATGGCCCTCATCGGGGACCCGGCCAGCAACCCAGGCATGTGCCCTGACTGGGAATTGAACCGGGACCCTCTGGTTCCCAGCCCGCGCTCAATCCACTGAGCTACACCAGCCAGGGCTCAAGAACTCTTGATGAGGATTCTACTAAGGGTCAAGTTTCATCCAATTAAAAGATGATTGAAAAATTGTGCCAAAGAACAGATAATGAAAATTGAATAGATTTAATTATAAATCTAAGAATGAAACAAATACGGAGATAAGTGTTGAAGAACATTCTCTGACAAAGTAGAACTACAGTTGGGAGCAAAGGGGAAATGTAGAATAAGCTCAGTGATTGGTGCACAGGTCATAAGTGGGAGTCAAAGGATATCATCTGAAGTGCAGACCGGATAGCGGAAACCTACGTGGTAAGGCTGCTGCAGAGCTGAGACCCCGGGTACGCCGATATTCACCACCTCATCTATCCTAGGTGATGGCTTCACCTAAGCTTCCTCGTGCTCTGACCCTTGCGGTACCTTTTAAACATTTTAAGTATCAGATAAGCTCCATACTAGACAAGCCTGAAACCTGATTAATTTTAGCTTTAAATCCCAGCTCTCGAAGTCACGTATCTTTCTCTCTACATGTCCCTTAGAATTCTACCTTTCCCTGGGATAATCAGCAACCCCCTAGGCTGCAAAGACAGGTGCCTGGATCTGACTAATGGTCACATGGGCCAGACCTCTGTCAGGCTGAAGATAACATCTTTCTTTTTTAAAAAGATTTTATTTACTTATTTTTAGAGAGACGAGAAGGGAGGGAGAAAGAAAGGGAGAGAAACATCAATGTGTGGTTGCCTCTTGCACACCCCCAGCTGGGGACCTGGTCCACAACCCAGGCATGTGCCCTGACTGGGAATCGAACCGGTGTCCTTTTGGTTCTCAGGCCGGCACTCAGTTCACTGAGCCACACCAGCCAGGGCTAAAGATAACAGCTTGACCTAAGTTATGTTTCAGATCCTGAGCCCTAAGGTGGGATGACCCCTGGCTACTTTACCATGAAACCAGACAGAAGAACACTGGAACAGACGTCAGAACTGTTCTCCAGACTTGAAGGAATGATCTATTACCCTTGCTTAAGACTGATCAGCTCCCAGCATGACCCGAAATCCCCTATCCCATGGTGCCTTGTGATTGTGCCATTTATAATTTGCAACCTATACACCACTGGGGAGTTTTGGGCTTTTGAACATTAGTTTCCCTTTCTCCTGGGTGGTGCCATTTCAAATAAAATAGCCAATATTTCTCCTCTGCAAAAAAATAAACTAAAAAAGGATTACTTGAACACAAGTACTGAGATACTGTGATACTGAGTTGGCTACTAAGTGACTTATAGGTGGATAGTGCGGATAAACTGTAAAGGGATAGTTCACAACCCCGGGTGGGATGGGGCAGGATGCATGAGATTTCATCACAATACTCAAAGGCGTGCAGTTTAAAACACGAATTATTTACTTCTGGAGTTTTTCCTTTAATATTTTTTAGACTGAGGTTGCCCGTGGGTAACTGAAACCATGGACGCAAAACCGCGGATAAAGGGGAGCTGCTGTATTTTCAGTTTTTTCAACAAGTGACACAGCGGTGACTTATTACAGGAGACGGGATGAGAGGCTAAATGACTTGATAGACTTTTATGAACAGAATCTGAGCTCTGCAGCCAACTGACTTTGTAAGACAGAGCGAACTGATTAACTTCTAAATTATCAGTTTCCTCTTGTGTAAAGTGGGGATGGTAACAGTATCCACCTCAGGGATTGTTGAAATTCATTGAGATAATTTGTACAGAATCTGTAGGTAATCTGTAGGCTCTTAGGACCTGTCAGGTAAGGGGGGCTCAGTTAACCACCATAGCTTTCGTTACTTTTGCCAGAGGCCGCACAGCCAACGGTGACCAGGCCTGGATTTGAAGCTAGCACACTCCAAGTCGCCCCCTAGCTTCCCGCTTGGGAAGGCTCTGGCTCCGAGGGAGGAATTACTGTACATGGCTCTCGGATTGCTGTTACCCAGCCACACCCAGGCCCCGGTCCCGCCCCTTCCGCTGATGGGGCTTCCGGGACTCGTGCTCCCGAAGCCCCGCCTGCCCATCGCCTGCCCATCGGTAGTCAGTAAGCGTCCCTAAGATTGGAAGAGCGGCCGTGGCCCAGGTCGGGTCGGAGGCCCCGGGTATGTAGCGCGCCGCGCGGGCGTGTGGGTGATAGCGCCTAAGCCCCGGGAAGTGGGCGGGGTGGCGGGCGGCTCCGCGGGTTGCTTTGTCCTCTCCCGCGTCTGTAGGGCTCCTGGCCTGTATCCCGTTGCTGGGCCGGGCCCTGGGCGCGCAGAGCCACCGCCCGAGGCGCGCCAGTCATGGTGGCGTCTAGAGTACGCGCCTTTTTTTTCCAAGCCTTGGTTACGATTTATTGAGCATATACTATGTAGCAGCCATTGGATCACTTTGACATCTAGGCTCACTGCCTTGACAGCAACCAGACTAAGCAAGGTGTTATTTTCCCTGTTTTACAGCTGTGGACAAGGACAAGTAGAAAGGGACGGGAAACATGGGTTCAAACCCAGTTTCGGCCTAAAGCCATTTTATTGTAGAGCTTTCTGGTCATTCCTAAATTTGATTTTTTTTTTTAAGATTTTATTTTATTTATTTATTTATTTTTATTTATTTTTAGAGAGAGGGGAGGGGAGGGAGACAGAGAGGGAGAGAAACAGCAATGTATGGTTGCCTCTCACATGGCCCTCACGGGGACCTGGCCCGCAACCCAGGCATGTGCCCTGACTGGGAATCGAACCGGGACCCTCTGGTTCCCAGCCCGCGCTCAATCCACTGAGCTACACCAGCCAGGGCTAAATTTGATTTTTGAGTCCAGTCTCTGCCCTTTCCTGCTCTCTGACTTTGGGTACAGAATTTACTCATCTGAAAAAAATGAGAATACCTGTTTCGGGGTGGATGGATATAAAGTTCTATGCTGGATAGCTGCTGTTTTGCCGAGTGATCATCTTCGCTCTTCAGGCAGGCTCCCCTCCGCTTTTCCTTTCCCCCAGAGGCTAGACAACTTGCAAAGTTTTAGTGAAGACCCCTCCCCCCGACCTTGGCGTAAGAGGGCAGCCAAACCGCAGGCTCCTCGTCCTTTCCCAGCTTCCCAAATGGAGGCGTTAGCACCTTTGGTGTTCAGTTTGTTCATGAAATTTTTAAATATTTTTCTTGCTTGCTCACTTATGGGAAAATTATCACATTATCACTCAAATTAATTTTGACATTAAGTCCTAGTTTTAAACTTAAGGAAATGGAAGACTTCGAATATGGGATGGGGGAGCTGATTTTACGTAAACAAATCAGATTGATTTGGAGGATTTTGCAGACATAGGCCTAGAAAATGGTGGAATGCTGGAGAGAGCTGGCTGAAGAAACAGAAAGTGGACAGGCCAGTTTGGGTGGTTTTATCTTAGCAGAGCCCTAAATTCCCACCAAATCCTCTTCTATCTAGAGCAGTCGGAATTTGCCCGGGATAAAATGTTTCAAGGGTTCAGAGCCTTTCTGTGCCTGGACCATTAGAAGAAAAGATTAGGACTGATAGCTGAAGGCAGGCAAGCGGGGCTTAACTTTGTTTTGAAAACCACCCTTATGAAAACTACCCGCTTGCACATTTCTAGGTAACTAATTTTTTCTCTGAAGGTTTCAGTAGTTGTAAAGGATATGATTGGTAGTTAATTGTAAATATTGACATTAAAAAAATAAAACCATTACATCAGGAATGTAAATCTTCAGTGGAACCTAAATACCAGAGTGACTTGATTTCCTTCATCCTTTGGGGAAAAAAATCCATGAACCAGTTTTGATTTAACATTTGAAGGTTTACATCGTTCCTTTTTCACCCTCGAACTCATGCTTCCACTTTATTTCCTCCACAGAATATTTTCTAGTAGAATAGATTTTAGGCTTGAAAGCCTCTGGTTTGTCGCCCTACTAATCCATAACAAAAATACCTACACAAATTAAAACATTTTTGAAAATTGTGTTGTGGCCATAGCAAACAATTTCCTTGAGATTGAGTTTTTAGAATTTAAAACACAGTTGATCAAAGCAAATATATTACTAGTTTTGATGATTGTTAAACATAAAAAGTTTTCTATGAAATGCCCCTCTTCCTACGCTGAGTGGAACTTCTTGCTTTGGTTCACGCGTTCACCCGTATACATTTGCTGGAGTCAGCACAACTTTTTTACTCCATGGCTGTGCGGTTGACAAAGTTGGTTCATGTAAATGCATACACAGGAATTAAAGGCATTTTGCTGTGGCAGTATTACTCAATGCTTTGGGCACCTTCTGAGTTACGGGCCAAAAAAACCACAGTGATCTATCATTGAAATCATTTATTAACAACCTGTCAGCTGACAGTTCTTTTAGGTCCTCCTTTAACTTGATTGAAAGTGAAGGTTTGGAAACCACCTGACTCAGCAGGAGGATTTATTACATCGTCACTATAGGCAGTCACAGTCTCAGCCTGAATACTGATATTTTGAATTGCCCCTTTGTGGGGCCAGGGGTATTTTGCACTGTGGGACAAAGCACTTTAGTAAGATTAGCCCTGGGTGGGTAGTTATGCCTTTTTTTTTTTTAAAGCAGCCGGAGGTGGGTGAGTATGAATGGGAGGCCTGGGAAAGGAGAGCCTACAGGCAAAACCCGTGGCTGGTCTGTTCCCTTAGGAAGAAGGTGTGGAACTGAGTTGAAATTGATTACTTTTAAACTGTGCTTTTGTGCCCCTTGCAGTATCTTAATGCATCCCAGCCTCTCGTTCTGAGTATGAGCACTGCCTGCAACTACTGTGGGCAAATCCCTAACTTCTTTTAACTTCGTTTCTTCACTTTGGGAATAAATCGAAATAAAACTGGCTTCGTTGGTGGTTCTGTTGATCAGGTGGCATCAAGGACGTCCCTGACACATGGAGAGCACTCCATGGCTGGCTGTTCTTATGCTCTGTCTCCTACCTGATGGGAAGGGTACCTTCCTAGGCACTCTGCCTCAGTTTCCTTATCTGTGAGCCCAAGATACTGTCAGCCCAGGGAAGTGTGGGTGGGAAGTGATGTGAAAAGATTGTGTGATTCTCATAATAGGTTTTCTAGACCATATATGCTCTTATTTAAAAATAATTAATGTTGAGTTCCTGCTTACCCATGAGCTGGAAAGTTTGCTCCATGATTTACGTATTCAGCAGATCTTTCGAGGGCTTTCTACTTTGAGGCCCTGTTTTAAGCGCCTTGGCTGCAGCTTTGCCCAGATTCTAGGGAGAGAGGCAGATGACAATAAATAAGCCCTGGCACTCAGTATGTTGGGCAGAGGGGAGTTGATGTGCTGTGAAGAAAAGTGGAACAGGGGGAAAAGAGTGAAGTGGGGATGCTATTTTATATATTCAAAACAGTCTGATACGGTGACAGTGGGGTAGAGGAGGGAGTTGGCCATGTCGTCCCCGGGGGGGGAGAGCTTTCCACGTGGAGGGAACAGCGTGTCCACAGGCCCACAGTGGGAGTGCGCCAGCACGGTCAGGGAGCAGTACGGTGGCCGGCATGTCAGGAGGGGCACGGTCAAGGGGGAGAGTGGCGGGAGATGCCTGCGGAGGAAATACCCCTGGCTGTCATGAGGCCCCTGAAGGACTCTGGAAGGACTTAGCTCATGCTCTGAGTGCTAGGGGACCCACTGGAGGGATTTGAGCATAGCAGACACAGGATCGGACTTACATTTTTAGAGGGTCACACCAGCCTCGCTGCTGTATTATGAATAGACTGTGAGGAACAAAGGTGGCAGTGGGGAAATCATAGTAATCCAGGAGCAAGACGGCGGTGGTAGGTGGCACCGGGTGTCCGACCTGGTTCTGAAGGTGGTAAGCAGAGCTGGCAGGGGGCACTGATGGATTTCAGGGAGGAGCCAGGAGGACACTCACGTTTTTGGCCTGAGCCATTAAAAGGATGGAGGTGCTATTTAGGGAAACGGAGTCAACTTCAGGGAATGACCACCCACTGAGCTGCAGAAGAGGAGGTGACCGGAATGTATGTTACCTCGTTTGATCCTGACAGAACCCCTGTGAGCGGTCACTGTTAATCCCATCTTACACACAAGCTAACGGAAGGCCACAGTGCTGGTGTGTTGCTCAGGGCCACACAGCTAGTTTAAGGGACAGAGCTGAGATGTCAGCCAAGGCCCCATGACTTCAGAGTTCCTGAGACATGGCATTCCCTTTGATCCCTTTTCCGTATCGGTGCCAGCGTAGGAGTCCAGCCCAGTCAGCCCCCCTGCTCACCTGTAAGCGCTCCCTGGAGTGCTGGTTTGTGCCTGTCGAGCGCTGCAGAAGAAGGCTTGCTCCCTCCCTCCCCTTGGCATGGGAGAAGGGAGAGGAAGACCGACTGCCGGCACCTCGACATAATTGGCCTTCTGGAGAAGGGGGAGACTTTTAATAGACTTAGCAGACGAGAAGACTTGGACTCAGGTTTAAACAGCAGCCTCTCACCAATAATATAAGATTAGGAGTGGGGAAACCATAGCTAAAAATAGCACTTACTAGTTAACTGGAAAACAATATATTTCTTGCAACCACTGCTTCCACAAGAAAATAATTGGGTCCCAAGACAGGGAGTGACTCTGTTCATGAATGATTATATTGATCATTGGAGCAAAATGGCTGCCTCCCCCATTTGGAGTGCAATTCAGAGGAGAAGCACTTGGCTGGTCAGACGTGCCCAGTACGAGATCCTGAGAGGCCGCGAAAGGAGGCGGAAGTGCAGTTGCCAACTAATGAGGGAGCCGGGGCCAGGCCTGCACCCGCGGGTGTGGGCTGCTGCTGGGGGTGCAAAGCGATAGAACCACTTCCAGCTGAAGTCCCAAGCTCTCCCAAGGGAGGAAAGAAAGGAGATCCATTCAAATACTGATTCCTTGTTCTGTTTAACCCATTGGGTGTTTCCTTTATTTTTTCCCCCTCCAGGAGGGATTTACTAGCAGTGAGCAGCATGCTCTGAGGGAAGAAGGAGCAGGCTAGGAGTTTGGTTCCAGCCTCCCCTTTGCCCCTGAGAGAACGTGACCCCAGGTGTTTTCCTTCTCCTTCCTTGGGCATTCCGTCATTCATTCTATCACAGTTATCAAACTCTCATAACTAATAGGGGACATTGGTTGAGTGCTTAGTGTATGCCAGGTACTATTCTAGGCACTTCACGTGTATTAACCCATTCATTTTTCACGGCAACTGAGAGTAGGTGCCATTAGCTCCGTTTTGCAGATGAAGAAAGGTGAAGTGACTTAACCAGTATCTCTCACCTGGGAAGTGACACGCAGACATTGGACACTATGCTCGGTGCTGGAGACAAAGGGGTGCAGAATGGACATAGCTCATGTCCTCGTGGAGCTTGTTTTATATAATGTGTTAGAAACAGTGAAACAAATATTGTAAAAGTACAACGCCCAATGGATACAAGGGAAAGGAAACGGAGCGGTGAGAGGTGTCAGGGCCTGGTCTGGGCTGGAGGGGGGATGGGGCGGCTCTGAAAGGAGCAGTGGCTTGCTTGCTGCTGCTTTTAGGGCCTCACTCAGGCCTTCCATCCCTCATCTGAAACACCGATTCCCTCCCCTACTTAGTACCACCTCCCACATGAGCTGCCGTTCATATCATCCGCCCAGGAGGGCGGAAGGGTGGAAGCTTTGTGGGGGGCAGGCGGTATTGTTTTGAACAGGGCCTGAGGAATGAATCAAGTTAGCCACGTGGTGAGTGTGGTGGGCAGGGGGCTCTGACGGAAGAAAGAACCTGCACCTGCAGGGACAGAAGGCAGGTGTATGGCAAGCACGGGAGTGATTTAGGGGGTGGAGGGGTCGACAGTGGGCGTGTCACACGGGGCCCAGAGACCTCTGTGAGGGCTAGGTGGAGGCAGAAGAACGCAGTGAAGGTTGTAAGCAGGAGACTGACATAATCAGGAGTCCTTTAAGCCCTGATGGTGGCTGCCTTGGGAGAAATAAGGCAGGGCCTGGAGGGTCAGGGCGCAGGAGACTGCAGAGGCGGGGGTGTGAGCTGCTGGCGGCTCAGGTTAGTGGTTCGAACTCTGCAGGCAGTGCGCGGCAGGGCGCTTGTCTGGAAGCCTGTGGAGCCGTCCACACTTGTTTTTCCCCTAAGAAACTTGGCCAGGGGAGAGTCTAAGAAAGACCATTTTTCCCTGAAAGGGTTTTCTTTGTCTCCTCCAGGCCGTTGGGGCCCAACGGGTAAAACCCGAAAGGCGGTTTGGGGAGGCTCAGTCAGGGGCCCACCATTTATGGAGTGCAGTAGAATTCAGCTCCACTTCACAGCCTAGATGCCACTTCCGACTCCAGTCCTTCCCTTACTCTGCGCCCTGCTGCCCCTCCCCACACCTGGAGAATAAGGGGAAAGAAGGGATTGGATGTGGCTCCCCTGGGGCTGGAGCCCCAGCGTGGCCGATGAGTCCCGGGCCTGGGCTGGGTTCTGGAACCCGGCTTCCATTCCTCTCACACCAGGCACCAGCTTTTCTTTCTCACTATGGGCCTCGGTGCTGTCCTTCCTCCTGCGGCCGTTCTCTGAACACCTTTGGGGCTGGCAGGGGATTCCTGGTCCCCCAAGGCCATGGTGTTCTTTGGTCACTCCATGAGCATTTGTTGACTGCTCCGGGAAGAGCACTTTCAGAGAAAGAAGGTGCCAGTGTGACTCTCCACCTCCCCCAGGAGCTGATGCTGGCATTACCCCCGGAAGTCCAGTCCCTCCCTCGTTTACAGGTGCGGAGACGAAGGCTCAGAGAGGGGCAGGTGTTTGGGGCTCAGCTTACCCCAAACCTGCCTTCTGGGCCAGGCTGGTGAGCAGGCTTGCTCTGTGGCAGGCAGGTAGCTCTGTGGCAGAGTTCAGGGACCGGGACCCAGGCCTCTCCCCTTCTAGCCCACGACTCCCCATTTTAGCGGTGATTCTGGTGCTTGGCTGGCTGGGATGCAACGTCCCACCCTAGATTCGGATTCGGTGGGCTGGGGTGCAGCCTGGGCTTCTGAACCTTTTCTAGAGTTTTCTAGGGAATTCAGACGAGAGCCAGGTTTGGGAGTTCCTCCGTAGTAAGTGGCAGTGGAACAAGGAGAAATGAGCAGATTCTGGAGAATGTTGCCTTTTGAGTGAGCAAGAAAAGGATCATCAAAGGTTGTCGGAGGTGGCCACCTCTCCACGGGTGCCTCCGGAGGAGCTGCAGGGACAAGTTAGGGTGGAGCTTAGAGGCAGCTTGGAACCTAAGCCTTTGTTTTCTTGATAAGCTGTGAGGGACACTGGGCTCTTGCTGGTGGTAGCTCCGTCCCTGGGCAGATTGGTGAACAAACTGCGTGTGTGCGTGCACACAGACGCACACACAGCTAGGCCCAGGATGAGTACCAAGTGACCAATCTTGCTCACCTGTCAGCGGGTTTCATTTGTTATTGTTTCTCTCTCCAGTTTTCTTGAGGGGCAAGATCTGCATTTTCCTTGATTGCTGGGGAGGTCCCTGGCATCGTGCTGCAAAGCCCAGAGGAGCTCAGTCAGCAGTCGGTGACGGGAATGAGTTATGGAGGGTTTGCTGGACAGGAACAGCTGTTACTTGTCCAGCCCCTTTAAGCCAGGGGCCCTGGGCCTCCCTGGACCCGCGCTCCTCTGTCCCCTTGGCCTTCCTGACGGAGGCCAGCAGCTGTTGGTCTGTTTCCGCAGGTGGTCATCCAGGGCACAGAGGAGGGAAGACACTCGTTAGGTTACCCCAGGAGCCTGGGACAGCTGAACCTGGATTTACCTCCACACCCTGTTTGTTCCCTGTGAGACCCCACCTCTGTTCTGCTGAGGGAAAGTGCCGTTGTGATCAAGGATCATTTTTCTTGGGCTCTGGACTGATTTGCCTGCAGACAGAGTCACCATCCTTATTTTGTCCTATTCTAAAGGTAAATTAATTTTTATTCCCTAGTGCAGAAAAGCAGGAGTCTAGACCCAGAGTTTGGAGCCTTATATTCCGTCCAGGCCCCGCTCACAGCCGTGGCTCTGGGCAGATGCCTTCCCCTCTCTGAGCTTCAGCTCTGCTGCTGTAAGCGAAGAGTTAGAGTCTGTCCCAAGCCATGGCGCATGGTACACGGCACAACTGCCTGGGCACCTCCATCCCCAGGATTCTGGCTCAGTAGGTCTCAAGAGTGTCCCGGTCCCGAGGGTGGGCAGGGGGTGAAATCTTAGCCACGTGGCCTTCCAGGCCGTCAGCCGACGCTGGCAAAGCCCTAAAGCCCCACTGACCGTGACAGTGGCTTGCTTTTCCTGTTGAGAGGTTGGGACCCTGAGGAGGACTGGCCTTTGCCCCTTGACAACCTGTTCTCCCATGGTTCCAGACTGGGCTTCGACAGAAGAGTAGCAGACTCATTGATTTGGAGATAACAGGAAGGAGTTGGAATTGAACGTGCTGTTGCAGGAGGCCCTGGCTGTGCAGCTTAGATGGTTGGAACGTTGTCCTGATGCTGGAGGGTTGCGGGTTTGATCCCCGGTCAGGTCAGGACAGGACGGTAAAGGAGTCAGCAAATGAATGGAACAATAAGTCGGTGGTTCTCTCTCCCCCTCCTTCCCTCCCCCTTTCCCCCTCAAATCAGTTTAAATAAATAAATAAAAGCGCTGTTGCTGAATTCTCCATGTCAAACTTCAGCAGAGTAGATGATTTTTTTCATTTGGACAACTGAACCTTGTCCTTAACTCTTCTTTTTTCTTTTTTAAGCTGGAGGGAGACCGCCTGGGGTTGACCCCAGTCTCAGACTGAGCAGCAGTGCTTCGTAAATGGGGTAATAACTCAGTCGGGTCTCTCCATTTGGGTGGTCAAGGCGGTGGATGTTTCCCCTCTCCGCCCCTGGCTTCCCCGGGTGAGAATGAGCCTGGTCAGATCAAAACTTCGAGGTCGGTCCCTCCGCTGCTCTAAGCCACCCGTCCACTCGGGTCCCATCTGAGCAGCTGGCTCCCCCTGTCATTTGGTGTGGCCTCCGGGGAGCAAAGTCATGGCAGTGTAAGCTCAAGCACAGTGTGGTTAGGACAGCAAACCTGCTCTTCAGCAGCAACAGCGCCAACAAAGTTTCAAGCTCCCGAAGACGTGATTTGAGGCTGAGGGAAAGATGGGAAGATCTGGCCTTCCATTTAAATTTCTTTCAGTCTGGGAGCAAAGTTCAAGACACGCTAACCCTGTTTACTCCAGGTGACGCAACATGACTTTTTAAAAAATCTAATGTTAGACAGTCTTGGTTGCAGGAATAGGGAAAACTTCATGAAAGTCTTTCTCTTGCAACCTGACTGTACCCCCGCCTCCCACCCCCTCCCGCCACCCTCACTTCCCTTGCTGCGTCAGGCGGTGCGCTGAGAACTTCACAAGCACTTTCTCACTCAGTCTGCCCAACAGCCCGTGAGTGAGGCAGACTCAGTCTTCCCCATCTTATGGGTGAGAAAACTGAGATTCAGAGAGGCAAGTGGCTTGCCTGGGGTTGCACAGCACGTGAGCGAGGAACTGGCTTTGAAGAGGCCCGTGCACCTGACCTGTGCGCTGTGCAGCTCCCGCTCAGGCTGAGAGCCACAGGTCGCGCCAGGCTCAGTTCCCCCGGCCCTGCCCCAGCCTGTCCCTCCCTCACACTCCTTCTCGGCAAGACCCACACTTCTCTCAACCTGATGCTGAGTGGCCACCAGTCCACCGCTTGCCATTGCAGTTCCCATCTGATCCGCTTCTGGGTTGACAAGGAGGGATCACTCGTCTTGTTCTAGACGAGCCACTCAGTCCCAGTGCTGGTCTTGGGTGGGCCAGGCGGGCCGTGTCTTCCCGAGAGCTTCAGTGTCCCACACTAGAAAGTGGAGGCTGGGGGGGGTGGGGGCGAGTTGCTTCTGTGGGCATCTGGAACGTGCCTGGGGTTCACCAGAGAGGGACAGGCGTCCCCTTCCTACTGGAAGTGCGCCTGCGTCTGTTACTGCCGCCTCCTGAAAGCACACTTTGTTTAACGGTTCCTGACCCTCTTCTCCTTCAGCACTTCGCTAAATTTAGGCTGTGTTAGTTTGCCTTCTTTATGAGTGTTTTTTTGTTTGTTTTTAAGGTTTTACTTATTTGCCCTGGCTGGTGTGGCCCAGTGGATTGAGCACTGGCCTGCAAACCAAAGACTCGCCGGTTCGATTCCCAGTCAGGACACAAGCCTGGGTTGCGGACCAGGTCAGGACTCTAGGAGGAGGCATGAGAGGCAACCACACACTTTGTTTCTCTCCCTCTCTTTCTCCCTGCTTTTCCCTCTGTCTAAAATAAATATGTTAAATCTTTAAAAAAAAAAAAAAGATTTTACTTACTTATTTTTAGAGAGAGGGGAAGGGAAGAGGAGAGGGAGGGAAACATTGACTGGTTGCCTCTCACATACTCCCAACTGGGGACCAGGCCTACGACCCAGGCATGTTCCCTGACTGGGAATCAAACTGGCAAACTTTGGGTTTGAAGGCCGGCACTCAGTCCACTGAGCCACACCAGCCAGGGCATGGGTATTTGTTAAAAGAACACTGGAGGCCTTTCCTGAAAGAGTGCTCTGTTCCAGGATGGACCCAGTGCTCCCCAAGCTCTGGCCTTGACTGCCCAGCCAGGCTGCCTCCCTCCCCTTCCTCTGCCTTCCTCCCCCAGCACTGACCAGGCCTGCTCTTGTCCGACTGGCAGGTCCGACTGGCACTCCTGTGGTGGCCCATCCTGATTGGCTGAGCCTGCCCTGCTCTGTGACTATCTGACTTCTGGGTCTCAATCTCCCTGACCGCCTCTTCCTGGGAAGATGTTCCTGGTGGGCCTGACAGGTGGCATTGCCTCGGGCAAGAGCTCAGTGATCCAGGTGTTCCAGCAGCTGGGGTGCGCGGTGATCGATGTCGACGTCATCGCCCGTCACGGTGAGTCGGAGGGGTCAGGTGGTGGGCTTATGCATGGCGGCTCCCCATGCTCCCTTTTTATAAGGTCTTCCTTAGGAAGGCGAGGCCGCCCCACATGTTCTGTAAGGCCTCCCAAGGCCTCAGAGGAGGGGAAGGCTTTGCGCTGAGCCCTGTGTGACGCCCTGCTCCCTGCCTCGCCCTTGTCCTCTTGCTTTTCTCTGGCTGCCACCTCCTGCTCGACGTCTCCCTCCTTCACGTCACCCATTGACCAACGTGAGGAATTCAGTGCGGTCTGCTGTCTTCCGTAACTGCTCTCCCTCCCCTCGCTTCATTTTTGTTTCAACTCAGAGAAGCACCCCTGGGTCCCTCTGTCGTTTTGCTTCTAGTCACTTGGGGTCCTCTGGCTGGCCAGGAGGCTCCAAAGAGTGACCCAGCCTCCTCTCATGCCACAGTTGTCCAGCCAGGATGCCCCGCCCACCAGCGCATCGTGGAGGCCTTCGGCACTGAGGTCTTGCTGGAGAACGGTGACATTAATCGCAAGGTCCTGGGGGACCTGATATTTAACCAGCCTGACCGGCGACATCTGCTCAACACCATCACCCACCCCGAGATCCGCAAGGAAATGATGAAGGAGACCTTCAAGTACTTCCTTCGGGGTAAGACCCAAGGCCCTGCACAGGGGTGGGCAAAGCCCTGTCCTTCCAGGGCCAGGGCCCTTCTCCTCTGCAGAAAGGCTGGCCGGGGGTGGGCAAGGGAGCTGGGTAGCCAGGCTATAGCGATCACACTATTTATTGGCGTGCCCCGCCCCGCCCCCATGCAGAGTCCCATCCCAGCATCCCAGCCCCAGAAGAAAGACGCACATATCGCTCAACTCTTGAGGAGGTTGACAGTTCATTGAGAAGAGACACTTGAGGCTTTTGAGCCATGATCCCCAGGAAGTAAGTTGCTTTTTCTAGTAGGGCTGGGAGTAATAACAGCTGATGGATAATGGGGTCGCAGGACCTGAGTTTACGGCCTGGCCCTCACAGCTTCTAGCTGTTTGACTTCATCGACAAGCCAACCCCTCGGCCCACTTCCCCATGCACATAGTGAGGCTAATAATGCCGACCTCGCAAAGCAGTTGCGGGCGCTGAGAGTCCACGTCAGTGACCGTCCATCACCCCACACCTAGAAACCACAGTCAGAGTCAGATCGGCCTCTGGTCTAGCCGCCTGGGACAGTGAGTTTGCAGACAGGGCATTGAAGAGGGTCCAGGACGGCCGGGGCAGGCGGAGGAGGGTTCTAGGTGGGAGGCTGTGGGCTCAGTGGGGAGTTAGCCTGGCTCGGGTGGGGGCAGCCAGGTGCCTTGTCGGGACTGCAAGAAGGGGAGTGTTTGAAACACAGGGGCCTGTGATCAGTTGGCAGGAACCTTCTGCAGCTATTGCCCTTCCCAAGCCATACACCGCAGTTCAAGTCCCTGCCCAACACCATCTGTCCACGATGGGGTCAGTCACCGAAGTGGTTAGGAAGAGAGCAGTGGCTTGGGTCAGGGGGGAGGCTGGCCGAGGGCCCCTGCAGCCTTTGGCATGTGAGGGCCTCCAGTCTGGGTCTCGGTGTTGAAGGCCCAGCTGCTTGCCTCCCCGATGTCGGTCCTGATGCTGAGACTTTCCTTCCGGGAAGGGACGAGGGAGGTTCTACGTTTTCTTCTGGCTTTTACTCTGTGGTCCTGGCCAAATCCCTTGTTTCCTCGGGTGTCAGGTTCTCATATAGAGATTGGGAAATCCCACCCTGCTCTGGCCAGAACCTTCCTCCAGATGGAAAGGGATGACTTGACAGACATCCATGATGCTGAACCCCCTCTCCACCCCCCTTCCCACAGC
>PVJI01027994.1:0-16989 GCA_004026765.1 Micronycteris hirsuta
TCTTTTCTTTTCTTTTCTTTTCTTTTCTTTCTCAGTAACAGTCTGGGAAGATCTAGTAGGTCTATGCATGCTCACCCAGGTTGGTGTGGGCCTTTAGAAGTCTACACAAGTCTGTAGAGGTCTGAACAGGTCTAACTTCTCTGATGGTCTTCTAAGGCAGTCCTGACTAACCCTAGTCTGAGGGCCCTCCAAAATCTGTTACCTCTTAATAGAAACCCAATGAGGCACAGAGAAAAAAATGATCACTGGCTGTATTGAAAGACTATTTCCTCTGTCTTAGAAGATGATGGGCTATAAATAAATATTTTTTTTCCTAATGCTAAATTAAAACCTGTGACCCAAAAGAATTGTAAGTTCTTTTTAACTCTGGATGTAACTGAGGGGGTGAAGTAGGTAATTTTGGAACAAAGATAGAGCAGGCCTTGGTAGGCCACTGCTTTGGGAGTTTAGAACAACATGAGGGTCACTGAAAGACACAGAGCCCATGAAGAAGGAGCACTAGATGGCAGGGGCTCAGAAAGGGGTGTAGAAAGGCTAGCACCCAGCTTTGTATGTGCGGCCAGCCTTGCATCGGGGAGAGAGGAGGCCATGCTTTCTCCTTTTCATGGTCCATGCTGTATTCCAAATAGTCTGTTCCCAGTACTACTCCTTTGATTTACTTATTTTTTCTAAATAAACATTTGGAGACAGAGGGGTTCTCCTGAGCCCCAGTGCCACCTTCAGTCAGGCCTACTCCAGTTGCCATGAGAACAAGCATCCTGACTTCCACATGACCTCCTGGTGGTTTGTGGACTGGGGACAGCCCTGTCTGGGGCAGGATGGCACAACGCAAGAAGCCACCTGAAGCTGATGAACTGCACTGGCACTGGGCTGGTGGCAGAGGGATGGCAAGTTGCTGTGGAGGTGATGTGGTGGCAGTAGCCATTTTGGAGGCCCTGGGGATAATATTCATTGGTGTTTATGTTCCCTGGCTGCTTGAGGTATGCCGCCAGGGCTCAATCAGCACTTTAGTGAAATCAGAGCAATGGATACACCAGGATCCACCAGTCTAGCACATTGCCTTGTCTTTATGCTGCCTGTACAGTTACTGAACAGGCCTTTTTAAAATTTAAATGGACTCACTTTAAAAAAAAAGTATCTCCTCTAACCTTAGCCCGAACAATCACATGTAAAATCATAAGTTGAGATGCGATCATTTTATTTTTCTGATACACATGTTAGCCAGGGGAGTGACATGACTGGGTTCACCTTTTAAATAGATAACCCAGATTCTTGAGCCCCACACGGGAAACTCTCAGCTGTTGTTTGGGTGGCGGGGGGGGGGCTCCTCAGAAAAGCAAGTCAAAAGGTGTTCCTTATACCCCATCACAGCCATGCAGAACTGCCCAAGAGCTGTTTCAGTGTGCGTGTGAGCATGGGAGTGGGGCATAGGGCAGAGTGGACGCCACTCCTGGTCCTAAGAGGGGTCCGCTGAGCCAACACGGTTCCCCTGACTGCACAAGGGTTGAAGCCATACCCACCTTCTCTTCCCCCAGCTCCCGCCATCATTTCAGGCCCACGAGTGGATTGACAAGGGCTCCCTTTGCCCCCATCTGGATAGAGAAAAGATTTTTTAACCGGGAATATTTGATAGTTGGCTGGCTGGCAGGGCCCCTTCCTTACCACCTCCTTCCATGCTGAGCCTAATTCACCACAGTTGGGAGAAGCCTATGGGCCTGCCTGGCCCTCAGCAGAAGGAAGGCGGCACTTAGAGTTCTGGAGGCAGATACGCACAGGGCCCTGCCTGGTGTGGACAGGCCTCTCAAATCCTCTTCTGTCCAATGGTGATAAAGGCAGAACATGCTCATAGGACTTTTGTGAAGCATTGACCATTGTCATTAATTGGGAACAATGGTAACACACTGGTCAAAGGGACAGTTGTGATACCCAGCCTCCTGGTACCCACAGCCCTCTTCCATGTGGGATGCTGCCTGCAAAGAGCTGCTGACACCTTTCCCATCTCGGATTCAGGCACCCGTGGGTTTCATATCCACTGAACCTTTGCTAAGCTAGGATGCCCAAGAGAATGACTAGGCAACCACACTCTGGGGTCCTCTGCCACCTTTAAAAATGGGGTTTTCCAAGGATTTTGAAAGGCATGGGGAAAGGCTTATGATACAAGGTCATGAATATTAGGCGGGATTCTTAAGTTTGATGACAAGCACAGGCCCACCTTTTGACAGAGGGTTGAGAGAAGAGCAAGAAAGTGAATCAGCCAGTCACTGGGCATCAGAGCAAACTCTTGTCCAAGGAAGTCAGCCGAAAGGATGGCTGCAGCCAAAATGCTCAGGTCAAGCCTCAGAGGGTTGGATGAAAAACGACAGGGGCACCATTTTGTAGTACGAGACAATGTGCCTCATGGTACAATATTAGCAGATAACATTGGACTAGAACTTGATGCTGTGCAAAGTGCGTTACCCAGATGTTAGCAAATCCTCCTCAGGCAAGTGCTGTGCTGCTGTATCCATTCTACTTATAAGGAGGCTCGGGTTCACAGAACGCAGGGCCATGTAAGTAGGAAGTGGTGAGTGTGACTTGAGCCAGGTCTATGTAACTCCTTACCCACGTGCTTAGAAAGATCTAAGCCATTCATGTACCACCTCATGACTTGTTGCCATGTTCATGTACCATCTGTACCATTATTTACTTAACAGTTCACTTGTAAATCAACTCAAAACTTTCTTCACTTACCTCAATTTTAATAGGAAACACTATAGCACCATTTTAAAAAGAAAAGCCCATGTTATTTGCCATTATGGAGGATAATTATTTAAAAAATCATAAAAACAAAATAATAGTATTAAATGATTGCTTCGTAATCCAAGGTTCTGAACTTGAGGTCTGTTCTCCCCGTTTTTTAAGGTAGTATTAAAGGCAAGTGTTGAAGCAGTACTAAATGGAAATGTTCTTTTTTGATATAACTTCAAGGATGGAAGGAATTTATTAGGTGGTTCTGGCTAGTAAGCTTAACACTGGGCCCATGAGCCACCCAAAATTATCTTGCTCTACATTCCATTTTTCCTAAGATAGCAAAACAGTCCATGGGAACATGGAGGGCTGAGGAGTGAGCCCCATGGGGGTTTGTTTATCCTGCAGTGATGGCCCTGCTGCCCTCAGCTCTGGGCATCAACATCATCACCCCGATCCGTAAGCCACACCCCCCCACCAGTCAGCTCTGGCTTCTTAGAGTCCCCAAAGGGTTTGGCTCTTCCCAGCACTTCCTGTTGGGTCCATAGCACCTGTATGCCTGTTCCCACATGCTAATGCCATTTAGTTGATCAAATGATAAAGCCACCTGAATAGCAAAGAGGAAATGAACTCTAAGCTTTCCAGGTTCACAAAAGGTAGCCTCCTTAGCAAAAGAACTCTCTTGCTTGGGTTTATTGAGATGATAAAGGCCTTCTTTCTACTTCCCCCCAGGGGCCCTGATAAACCAGCCTCATCCCTTGGCAAGGTTTGTGCAGTTCAGGTTAGGACGGCTGGTTGATCCAAACCCACATAAACGAGTGTTGGAAATTGTGTGGCTCCCCAGAGACTGGAAGCACAAGGATGAGGGAGAGACTGGAGATCCCTAAAGATAGTGGACTTTATTTTATTGGAGCCATAGACCCGGATGCCCAGAATTGCTGTCCACTGTTTAAGGAAGGGCATCCGATCTTGAGAGGACCTTTCCAAACAATTCTTAAGCCTCTTATTTCATATGAGAAGATGTAGAAACCCAAGTAGAGGGCTGTTCCTTGATACAGGCCCAATAAATCAAGAAAATATGAACATAATATGAAACTAATAATAATTACTCTGTGAGTCTATTTCTCAAAGCTTTCTCTACCAGGGAAGCGGCTAAGCTCTTTATCACATTATCTCACTTACTAAATAGGTAGACGTTGCCACTACCTTCATTTTACAGCTAAAGAAACTGAGGCACAGAAAGTCAAAATTGCTTGCCAAGTTTCACAGCTGCTCAGCCATGATTTTAGCCACTGCAGTGATTTTCAACCTGCTCTATCTCATAGCACACATACACCAATTACCAAAGTTCTGTAGCACACCAAAAAAAATTTTTTTTGCAGATCCGACAGAAAAAAATAGGTGTAATTTTGATTCATTCACACTAGACAGCTATTGTGTTGGCTGTTGTCATTTTTTTATTTGATGGTCTAAGGGAAAGAGGTCAGTGCCCCTGACTAAATTGTCAGGTATTGCATCTTTTAAAACTCTTGTGGCACTCCAGTTGGAAATCACTGCTCTAAAGCCATTAAGAACAATAAATGACAATAATAATAATAATCATAGTTTAAATAATAGTTAAAATATTAACAATAATAGTTAAAACAATGAAACATTTATTGAACGTTTTACTGTGGGGTATAGTAGAAATGCTTTGCATGCACTACTCCCATCGAATCCATATTATGCTCCCATGAAGTGGGTACATCTTGTTCTCATTTTTAGTTGAGAAAACTTGAAGTAACTTTCTCATCGTAACTCGTTAGTAAAAGATGAAGGAAACAAAGTTTAACAAGAGAATAAAGGAAGATCAGCTACAGAAAATTAACCAGCAGTCCCCGCAACATAGGCATCTCTGTTTTATACTTTCCCAAGGGTTGGGCTGGAAACCAGAGACACAGGGATGACATACTTAAACCTAAGTCAGTCCTCCTCTGGTTCCCACAGAATGCCTTGGGAAATGGTGTGCCCTGTCAGCCAGGGACGGCTATGGCAGAACAGCCTCTCTCATGCAGGAAAGGAGAGCTCTGGGGAGCAGAGTGCGGATCACACCTTTCCGTCCTGATTAACACCTTGTAAAGATGAGTCAGCTCTTGGCTCTTGGGGTTTTCCCAGAAGATAGAATTCTTTCTTTTCCCCTAGCTTCATAGATTTTCCCACAAGCAATCAGACTTCCTATAATTTTTATTAAGAATTCCAGACACCCCAGCAATAATTTCCAGACACCACAGCCTCTGTTAAGGTAACAAGCCATTTTATAATTGGGTTCACTTCATTAGCCCAAAGCCCCCTGCACTTGGAAGGGAAGCACCTCCTTCCCGGCTGTTGCACCACGAGGTTCCCGGCCTCCAGGAGAGCGTGCTCCGGGATGAAGGCCCCTTTGGCGGCCCCCAGTGCTGGAACGCCTGTGTCCGATCTGTTCTCTATTATTCCATGGGACTGCACATTGGAATGGACAGGAAGACTGGTTCTATTTCAGATGAAATAAAAATTAGAGATTTCATCAGTATATTGATTTGCAGCCAAAAACAAATGTTGGACATTGTCATCTTATAAGCTTTTGGTTTTCCAAGAGATTCACCCACAGAATGTCTTTTGAGATTTGCTCCGAATTTCTCTTCTTACATCTACATTTGGTTATATCCATATGTCTCCAACCAACCACCAAAACATTCTGATGTTATTTTCTCAGACTGTTCTCCCGGGAAGGATTTTAACCAGGTAGTTTCTGAATGTCAGGAAGACTTTCTGAGGTACAGCCTTGAGAAGAAGTGAGTGCGCACCTGCCATTGCAAGCCATGTTTTCCTTTTTGGTTCGTTTTTAATATTAACTTTAGTTTAGACTTTAAAGAAGAACTAGCTAATATTTGGGTAAAAAGTGAAGAACATCTTAAATATACACAAACTTTAACCGGAGCACCTGTCACGTGCCAGACATAATGCTAGGGGTCATAGAAGTCAAAGGTGAGTAAGATGTCTCCTTCTCCACAAAGAGCCCACTCTGATGGGGAGGTACTGTCTTATCTAGATAGGACAGAGGAAGGGAAGAGAACAGCTAGGGTTGGGAGGCAGAAACGTAGGTGTAGTTTCATGCATATGGGTGCAGGTAGTAATGGAGAAATTCTCTGGGCTTTATGGAAACATGGTATGGAAAAGAGGAAACATCGGGGAAGGTCAGGAGATGTTTTAATAGGCGATGATCCTGAGGCTGAGCTCATAGCGTGGGGGAGAATTAGTTATGGGAAGATGAGGAGCAGTGGTGCTCTGGGCAGCTAGCATGGTGTGAATCAAGGTCTAGGAGGGAGAGAAAACTGCAGGGGGTTGTGGTCACTAACATATGCCCTGAGAGGCAATGGGTGGAAGAAGGCAGGGCTGGATACATAGGTAGGAACCAGACCCCCGGGAGACCTGATGAACAGGCCCACGGATTTCACCTTACACATGAAAGATGTCATCAGTGGGTTTTATGCAGGGGAGTAACAGGGCCAGAGTTACTTTAGACTTTGATCAATCTTGAGGGTGGCTTGGTTGGGGCCAGCCTTTGAGGCAGGAAAAACAGTTAGGACCGTTATGGAAATCTATTACCTTAAATCTACATGGATTGTAGGGTTGGGGAAGCAGAGTTGAATGTGAGTAATTTCTGGAATAAAAGTTAGTGATTACTTGGATCAAGAAGGTGGGGATGAAAGAGAGAAACAAGCTTGAGACTGATGCTCTAGTTTTATAATGTGGGCACAGGGTGGGTGGCAGTGGCACCAGTGACACCCATGAGGCACCTGAGGGGTGTCTCGGTAGAAAGTGACCAACACGCAGTTGGGTGCTCGGATCTGCCACCAAAGGGAGAGGCCAAGGCTGCAGCCTGGTCTGGAAGTCACAGCACCCGGGGGGTTGTTGAAGCTTATTGTAGGGGAGAGAGAGCTAAAGCAGACAAGGGACCCTGGGAATAGAAACTTAGGGAAAATGAGTGGAGGATGAGGGTCCCGTGAAAAGGAGGAAGGCCAGAAGTATGGGACCTTCGTGCTGAGGGAACAGAGTGTAAAGGAAGAGAGGGAAGCGGGCTGATACAACCAGGAAGATCTGCGAGAGAGCTTTCTGTGGGTTTGGTAAGTAGGAGGCCACTGGCCACTGTGGGGAAAGGAGTTCTGGTGGCATCTCGGGGGGCAGGGCCAGACCACGGTCAGCAGGGGCATGCGTGGGCAACGAGGAAGGGGGTGGCAGTTGAACAGTGAGTGCAGGGTGTTGGGTGGGGAGGTCAGCTCAGCCCCTGCACTCCAGGGGAGAAATTACAGTTTAGGTTAGTTTTGTAGGATCTGCACTCAGTTCAATTTGTTTAATTGTTTCCCTGCTTCCTCCTTTTACTCTTTCTGGTTTCCCTGCTCCTCTTCCCTCCATCCCGACCACCCATTCACATATTTTTAACCACATGGCACAACCTTGGACTTCATGGAACTTGTAGGGAAACAGGTATTAAATCATCAAAGCCCTTGACTGATGCCTTGGTAACTGATAATCGGACTCACAAATAATTGATTATTATCATTTTAATAAGTGCTGTACAGAAGTACAGAGCATGAACGGAGCACATGCAAGGAGTTCTACCTTCTTTTGAGTATTGCTTCCTATACGCGGACCAAGAACTGAAGTAATGTACATTAGAAGGCACTGAAAATATTAACTGACTATAAAATATCATTTATTTGGTCTAATTTTGAGTTCAACTTCCCAATGAAATACCACTTTTGCCTTTAATGGAAAAAGCTAAACTCTCCCAGTCCTTTTTGACCCCTCCAGGCCATATTAAACTGGGACATAATAATGGTAATTAATGCAGTGTTGACTATGTCTGACATTTTTCCAAAAGACAAGATGAAAGAGATGATATACATCTCAAAGGATAGGAAATCTCTGGTTTATCTTTTGCAACATAATGAAATATACTTTTATCATTAGAGTCAAGTAGAATCTAATTAAAACTTGCTGTGCAAGGTAACTCCAGGAGAAAATGTCTGTTGCCCTGACTACCATGTGCATATTTGCTGTATGTAATGCAAAGGAAACTTAATTGCCAGTGTTAAATTCTCTGAAGTTAATTTCACATCACCTTGATGTTAGGCTAAGAAGCAGACAGGGTCATTCTTGGTTTGTAAACTCTGCCGTCTGGATCATTTAATGGTATCAGATTCAAGAATGTGATCGGCAGTGAGAGCTCAGAACTATGAAATAACTCATCAGCAAAAATAGAGGATTTTTTTTCTTCTCCCCTTTCACTACTCTGGCAAAAGTGGGTTACATTTTCTTTCTTTAGAGAGAGAGATCAGTATGGGTTTTATGCCAGAGGCCATTTTAATACATGAATGATTTGTAGGTAAATTTATTGTAGCCAATGGGTGCAGTCAACTGTATAATAGAAATATTGTCAAAAAGCCAGGATTATTATTTAAATAAGTGCAGTGTTAAATTTGATTACATACTTTTTAAAGCTAATAAAACATTTCATTGCTCTCAAACTATTTCCCATAGTCCCATTTAGTCAGAAAACATAAATTAAGTGAGGCTCTGCATAGAAAATTACCCAGGCTTTGTGTCGATGGAAGCATGCGTGGAAAAGCTTGGCAGCCTCACAATTTAAAGACAAAAGGATATAAAAGGGGGTTGGCAGGCTCCTATATAGGCTTGCGGGGGCGGGGGGACACTTTCATCCTTGAAGAATTATAAAAAATGACGGCTGAGGAGAGTGCGTGCCCGAGACGGCCCCTGTGGGTGGAGACCCACAGGAAGCCTAGATGGGAATCAGAATGAGGTCACCTCTTCCCTTATCACAGACAGAGGGAAGACACTCAGGTTGATAAAACTCTGTTCAGTTGGACACAGCATTTTCCCAGAAACATTAGCCACTTTCTTTTTTCTTTTTAAGTAATTGTTTTTGTTTTAAATAAATCAAAGTAAAGCCTTTGATGTCAATGCAGGGATGTGACATTTTAAATTGTGCTATTTGCTGAGCTTATCCTGTGACAGGTCTTCATTTCCACCAAATGTCAAGGATCAGCGCCTTGCATTCATTTTAATGAAATATTGTGCTGATAAGGGTTATGAATGCCAAGTTTAAGCTGTAAATTACTAAATGTCGGGCTGCTTTATGCTTTGTGAATTCACCAGGGAGCAAGCTAATGAAGGTTTCTTTCTCGCTTCCTCCTACAGTTAGGGATTCACGGTTATGCCTTTGCAATCACAAACAATGGATATATCCTGACGCATCCAGAACTCAGGCCACTGGTAAGAGAAACACTTATTACTGTGTTTCTGCTTTGATGGTTTTAAAAGATTTTCTTCAGTTCTACAATGATGATGCTTTGCAGCAGTTTTCACGTTAAAAGCTCCATTCATAATATTGTTTCCTAAAATTTAATAGTTAATAAATAAATAATGTTGGATGAATGCACTTACTATCATGCTTTTATATATAAATCCATATATATCTATATGCATTTGTTTATTTATTTTGCAGCTGCAAATATTTCTAATGGAAATTTTTCTAACTCTAGACAGCGTGAAACACATCATAATGGATACCTTTATAAAACAAAAGGTGTCACTCTCCAACCCGAGACTTACTTGTTGCCAGTTACATTTGATACAACAAATTAGACCTAGGATCCCTGGAAATTCATCGCGATAGGATTTGCCCCCAAATTACATTGCCTAGGCCCAGTGCCTCCTGCATGAAAGGGATTCAACAATACCTTTTTTGTTTAATTAAAACAGCTGAGATATTTTCCGTTCCCTTTAGCAATCATGTCCGGTAGCCCTGTTTGATGACCTGACATGTAAACCACTTTCTTTCAGCAATAGTTTCACTTTCTCAGAAGTGAGTGGGGTTAGGCCGAATCCAGGACAGCTCATGGTATCACTGTCCACCCCGATCCCTGGGGAGAGGCTGATTCTGAAGGGCAGCCAGACTTGTGGGGTAGGAGGCCCTGGTCCACTAACAGCATCTCCTGTGGACACTGGACGGGCATTGGTAGTGAGTTGCAATGTGTTGAGAAAAGTGTATCCCTTTCGGTTTGTGTGTGTTTAGCTCATTTTAAAGAAGATGTAAAGTTATAAAGAGTAATACAGTAAATTCTGCTTTTGAAAGTTAAAAAAGTGTAGGTTGTTTCCTGTAGCAGTCCACACATACACACACATTCACACGTACCCATCCACCCCACATGTCTTTTTCTCTTTCATCAAAATTAGAAAAGAACGGCAGTGCCTGCTATGCAAATGTTTATTGGCGAGGCACTGTGGGGACCAGTTTGCTTCTCGCTTGACTCATTGTTTAGAAAAAGTTCATGTTTGAGCTCCATCATCATCCAAGTTTGCTCTAATCGCCCTGGTATTAATGGAGTCATGGCCACGTCATGTGGATCCCATATGCACGCTTTAAGATGGGAATTATGGTAATATTTGATTTCTACAATCTTTTTATCTGGAAAAGATTGAGTTAACTGGTTAGCTAGTTCCAAATGTAATTCAGAATTATTGAAAGGTCTTATTTAAAAAGATACTAACTTTTTAAGGATATTTAAGTCTAAAAACATATTTAGGTCTAAAAGCTTAGCACTTTGCCCGTTTTCAAGCAGCCCAGTTGGGGTTGCCTGTTGGGAGCGGTACAGGTTACGTGTTTGGTGTGGCTCATCTGGGCTCCTAGTGCTTATTTATTCCACGTTGGAGTGGAACAGAGCAAATGAAACAATCAAACCTGGATCTTCTGCCAGTGAGTGAATTAACTTCCCATTTATCAGCTTTTAAAGAAGGGATGAAATGGAACCAGATGTCAGAAGTCACCAAGGTACTTCCTTCTCTCTCTGCTGCCATGGAAATAAGAAGCTCCCATCTGCACCGTCAACTTGCAAGGTCCTTCTGGTCATTTATATCTTCTGGTCATGAAGCGAAAGGTCTGTTTGCAAGTAGTCCATCGGATGCATTTTTCAGAGCCATGGCCACTGAGAAGGCAGCCGAAAGGCTCTCAGAAAAGCAGGCTAATCAGTCAACACCAATCATATCATAACAGTGCAAATACAAATCATTTCTGTTCTTCTCACTGCTGAAACATTGTACTGAAATGTTTCACCAAAAGCGGTAACCAGGGTCAAGTTCCTGTAAATGGGATAGCCCAAGTAAATTCCCCATATCTCACCTGTGAAAATCCAAACCAGATGAACCATATTGCAATTGATCGGTGATAAGAACCTAAGGAATAGCCAGGCCATTCATCTGTCTCCTACCCTGAGGCCATGGGATCTTTAGAAGAGGTTTGGAGCAATGCCAGTCATTGAGGATTACATGAACTCACCCATCTGCATGCGATCAATAAGTGGATGTTGACGCTATCTCGAGTTTTGCTCCTAGGAAAAAGATAGTAAAATCAAAGGACCTCCACTTCAGCAATACAGAGGCTGCCCTGGACTCCGAGTCCGGCCACATCCCGGCTGTGGGACTTTGGTCAAGTCACGCAGCCTCTCTAAGCATCAGTTTCTCCGTAATCCTGACATAACCAGAGTGTATATATCTCAGATCGGTTGTGAGAGTAAATGAGATAATGCCAGCAAAGAGCGTTCTGTGACAAAGCAGGCCCGGGACATGGTGGGGACCGCGGGGTGAACTGGCACCATTTGTGTTATACTGGCTCTGTGCATCTGAGCTCAGCTGCTACAAAGTTTGGGAGAACATAGGGTGGTGGATGCTCAGGAGGAACCTAACGAACACTTTCTGAGTACTCGGTTGGTTCAGATGATTATGGTAAACGTTGGTGAGGGGTTGGGTACACAGATACACACACATATACCTGAACAGATGCAGGGTCCTTGAACTAATGCAATCTGCACTCAGTCCTAATTTCAGTCTGCCATCAGCTTAGTCTGTGAAACCTCAGCAAAGCCTGTCTGTGCCTGTCTACCTGTCTCTCCGCTCTCCTTTTGTCTTTCTGTCTGTCTGTGTTTCCCTCTCACACAGGCACACATTCTCAGTTTTCCTGGCCAACTCTGGTCTAGGAGACAGAGAACAACAGTACTAGGAGGTTCTGTCTGAGCCATTTCATGTGAGGAAACTGAAGTTGTTGTTATTTGTTTTTAAAGTAGCAATAAGAATAATACTCGAAGCTGCAGTATGTGGAGGTGGCAGTTAAGACCTTGTCTGCGTGGATGGATTGCTCTGGTTTGGGCGTGTACAGATTTGTTCGTCTTGGTTTTTTGTTGCTGCTGTTCACCCGAACAGCGACAGCCGAAAGCTTTCCCCGACTTTCTCCCTCACCACCAATCCATGAGGCGCATAGGAGGAACCCTGGAAATGAATGAACAAAGGCATCCTCTAAAACTAGTTTTCATGGCCACTTACTTTGGGTCCTTCACCTACTGTAGTCTGTGAGCTTCCCCTGGAAACCCGGGGTCTGCCCCAGACAGAATCCACCCCGTCAGAGCCCTCACACGTGGCTGGGGACAGCCAGCTGCCAGCAGCTCCCTTGGCTAGCTGAGGATTCAGGCACGGAACCCTCATCCAAACCTGACTCTCTTTCTCCCGAGTCCAGCCATATAATCAAATCCGTATTATAAATGCACGTTCCCCTCGGTTCTGGCCAAGGCTACCAGATTAGCACGTTGGGTGTGAGTGTGGGGTTGCGGCCAATGTGAGAGGATGGAGCGGACTCGCTTAAAACAACTCCTATTCCCTCTCCATCTGCCACCGAGGTGGTTTCTGCCCCAGCAGCCAGAGGAAAGACGTGGGTTTCTCTGAAGCACAATACCAATATTTTTCTAATTTGTCCAATAAAATCTTTCCCCTGAACTTAATGTTTGGCCTGATTTTATCCAGTGTTTTCTTTAATCTTGTATGATTTGGGTGTGAATCATGAAGTATCTCCAAAAACAGCTCAGATGTAGGGGTCTTACTGAGCCGACTTGCTTTGGTTTAATAGGCAAAACTGCTAAAGTCATACTTTTCTTTGATAACTGGGCTAACCTCAGTCTTTCCACAGTTGTTTCTCAGCCACTATCTCCTTGCCACCAGCCTGTCACTGCTGGTACGCTAACTGACATTGATTCAACAAATGCTTCTGGTGCCTGGTGCACTGGGTCCTGCGCTGGACTAGGGGCTGAGGTAGCGATCATCAAGTGGACGGGGGCCATCTCGTGGGTGGGGGCCCCTATCTGTTCGCTGGGTGGGGAACAGGACAATAGCACAGTGGGAGGGATTCAAGTTAGACTTAAGGGATGCTTTTTGAGGAGTTATTAAACGTCTGGAAATTTGTCCTTGGTCTCTACCGCTCTTTACCATTCAGTTTTAAAATATTTCAAAGTACGGTTACTTATAGTTAGTGTCGAGGTTGATTTTTTTTGCACTTTTTTCTTCCCATATCTTTGAGAGCTTTATGGATTTTTCTTAAAATGTGGAGCTCTGAATATGTCTCTTTTTCTTTTGCCCATCAGGGCATTGAGGGAGATAAGGCTGGGAAAGTGTCACTTTTAGCATGATCTGATTTTTTTTTTTTTTTTTTTTTGAGATTTTGGTGATTCATCTCCCCCTCCACCTTCCCCCTTTAGAGGAGTTGATTTCCTTCCTCGAGGCAACCTGGAATGTGGGCCTGGCCAAACCACCAAGCAAAAACAAAGAAGGCCCCCTTCCAGCAGCCGCAGGGCCGGCAGGGCTGCTCCGAGGAGCCTGAGGCAGGCGACGTCTAAGACTTGTTTCCAGGAAGCCCATGTTGACATCTGCCAAAAGATATTTGCTCTGTGTCTGCAAGCCCAGGAGATGGGGAAGGAAGCTGGCAGGTTTCTACTCTGGATGATAATTTGCCAATCTCACGGGCCAGTGGTGGATGGCACGGGAGATGGGGACACGGAGGGAAATCCTCCTCATTCCTCCCACGCTTGCGGGATGCCCACCACGTTCTAGGCCTGAGCCAGCTGCGGGAGTGGCTGCCTCAGAGAACTCAAAATCTAATAGGGTCGATAAGATTTAATACTTAGAGGGAATATAGGTAACTGTAGACACTACTAGGGAAAAATGCATTTTTGTGTTTGTATTGTTGGTCTTAGTATTTTTTTTTTTCACATTTGTTGATTCCTTTTTCTGTGACAAGCACTGTTTGAAGTGTTTTACACATGTTAAAGCTTTTAATCACTGACTCATTTAATAGCAAGCCAGGGATATAGGTGCTGTGGGAAGGCCCAGAGGCTCAAAGGAAGGGTGTGTGTGAGATCAGACCGGGGGAGAAGATGGTCTAGAAGCCTCCGGAGTCAGACTGTGGACCACTGTGAGGGCCAAGCCAGGAGCTGGGCTCCCGGTGGGGAAGGCGGATATCTCTATGTCACCTACAGGAAGCTGAGGCACTGATAAAATGGCAAGGGGACTAGAAAGTGCCAGAACCTGGAGCCCTAACCCAGATTAGTTAAAATATGCTGAATGCACTCTGCTCTATAGCTTGGTTCCTCAGGAAATGGGAAGCCAAGTGTGTGGAGGGCGGGGGTGACCGAGAGGCTGGTCTCCGCAGCCGCACGCGCGAATTGCAAGGGCATCCCTGTTGTATTTAGAACCTGTCTAGACTGGCGCTGTCCGGTGAGCACACAATGGGAGCCGCAAACATGAGCTGCCTGGGAAACTTAAACGTTTCCAGCAGCCACCTCTAAAAGTAAAAAAGAAACAGGTGAAATTAAGTTTAAGAATATTTTAACCCAATAAATTTAAAATTACATTGTTTCCGCACACAATCAATATGAAAATTAATAATGAGGTATTTTACATTCTTTTTTCCTACTAATCTCTGAAGTCTGGTGTGTATTTTGTGCCCACGGCACATTTCAGTTCTGACTAGCCGCACCACTTCAGGTGCTCAAGAGCCACACGTGACAGAGTAGGTCTAGAGTGTGACCAGGTATTTGGGGCTCTTCTAAATAAAATGGCTTGACTATAGGACCTCCTCTTTCCTGAAGATGAATTAGAACAAACTGTAGCACCGCCTCCACCACCTGGCACTGTTTATTCTTGGGAGTCTGTGCAAACAGTTGGTGCTTCTTAGCCTCCTCCATTGTGACTTCAGCCCCCTCACTGCCATCCTCAAGTCTGTGGCTTCTCTGGGAGTGAAAGTGCACAATCGTTGAGAATGTAGGGCACCAAGTCCATGGCCAGGGTGATGATCTCCCCAGTTCGGTCATGCTTCTCTGGCTACTTCAGGGATGTGGGCTCAGTGCTGAAGCCAAACTGTGTGATGCAAGCCAGCAGGCAGGAAGCGTCAGCCGCAGCCGGGGAGCCTCAGCTGCCAGGTTATCTAAATCAGGACCCGCAGACATGAAAACCACTTCTGTTGTTCCGTAAAACTCAGGTTAACTCTTTGACAAGCTCACATTCCACAGATAACTGTGTCATCTCCCTAACCCATTCCAGAGCCTTCCTCTTCCTTTGGAATTCAACACTGTCGCTGGTCCAGGCACTGGCTCTCCACAGCCTGAGCTCTGTCTGTTGTCACCAGCCTTTCCCTTGTGTCACTCTGTGACTGTCCCTGCCCCACACCAAACATTGATTGTGCTTCTTTGTCCCTATAAACCCCCAGGCAGTTCATTTTCCCATGCCCTGTTGTTACTGCACACGGGAGACAGATGGACCCTTGCAGAAGGTCGTTGACAACACCGTTGACACATGACCATGAGAATAAATATAAATATTCTGACACCATAGTCCTCTCATATGGAATTCAGTGGACATGCCTATGGACACATGTAAATATATGTTAAATGCTAAGCAGTCAGTGCATATCAAACACCAGTTTACATAGGAGCTTAAAAGGTAGGGCCACCATTAAAATCCTTGTCAAAATCCACTGACTTGGCTCAAGGAGTGGGCCGTGTGAGGGGTTTCTATATAATTTCAAACAATTTGATGTGAAATTAAATTTGATTTTTATATTATTGTGCAGATCCTCAATTATGTAAGGGATTTCTTCTATCCCATACTTAATAGTGTTCTTTCTTTGTATAATTCTTGGCACCAACAGCGCTTACTTTCTTAATCTCTTCTTCCCATCCACAATCACTAAATGCAAATGCTAAGGGTTCTTTTGAGTTCAACGGGTGTTGAACAACGATTCGAACTGTTCAAAAAGCCTCCAGTAGTGGCTTTTTCTGGGCCCCTCTTCGAAGTCATCCACCCTGGTGTCTAATTGGATCTGGCTCCCAAAGGCTCCCCAAGCCCACCCACCTTTCTCCGTCCCTGCCCCCTGGACAGGGCCGCCGTACTGTCTCTCCCAGCTGCTCCAGTCTCCTTTCAGCCACTCTCTGGGCATCTGTTTTTTCCCCCACCTCCACCCTGTCCCGGCACGATTCACTCAGCAGTTGGAGGGGCTTTCACAGACATCAGTCAGATGCTGTGCTTCCCTGGCGTTTAAAGTACAACCCAAACTCCTGGCTTGAGCCTTGAACCCCACTAGATTTGGCTCCATGACCCGATCTGCCTGGGCCTGGGTGGCGGGCCACGCACAGTGCTCTCCTGTGCTCTCCAGCCATGCTCCGAGCCTCTTCCAGTCCTCAGAAGCCTTCTTGCTTTGAATCCTTGTGCCTGCTCTTCCCTCTGCCTAGAATCTTGTCCCAGATACGTACTGATGGCTTCTCTCAGAGGTCACCCATATACAGAGGTGTTCTTGCCCCCTGGTCAAAGGAATCATACTTCTCCTCTGTCACCCCACATCACATCCCCTGTTCTAGCTTCCTTGGTTTACACGTCACTCTTGGTAAAGACCTATGTGTTCAACCTGCCCCTTGTGAATTCCTGTGAGTTTGCTGCTGCATAAAGGAGCATAGTCAGTAAATATTTGTTGAATGACTTTGATGATATTCGAAGGATGCTGATGACTAAATAGCTGGGTACCAACTTCCTACAATAAATGAGAAGTGCAGGTGCCACATGTTCACTCATGAATCCTTGATTGAATCCTTGCTACATCAGGTGCAGAAATTGAGGCACATGTGATCGGCCAAAACCTCCTTTCTTTCCACCTTCCCCTCTGCCCTGCTATCGGTAAGCATTCATCAGGTGTTCCTGGAGTCGAGCACTTGGCTAGCAAGAAGCAGGTAGAAGGATGTCTCTACCCACAAGAAGCTCGGTGCACAAAGCAAGAGTTTCTCAACAGCCAGAGGGGCCAAGAAGATCTATAGGCTCCTAGGGGAAGTGTTTACTTTGCTCAGGGAAGTGTGTCCT